>JAADVR010000043.1:0-101879 GCA_023335855.1 Pythium scleroteichum | reverse complement strand
GAAGGACGGCGCGTGGGTGAAGGACGACGATAGTGTGGATGAACTGTTGTCAGGAAAGATTGACACCGCGTATAAGAAGATGCGGCCGTCGTGGAAGCTTAATAAGACGGAGTACTTTGGGGACTTCAAGCTTGGAGAAGAAGAGATTCACGTCTTGGTGAAACACGTCTTGGTGAAACTCCCAATTACTGCGGTTGCTGTTGCGGGCGGTGAGCGGGAATCTACATCTATTAATCATCTCGATCTGTCCTCTGCCCCGCATCCCCATCGATTGGAGCGTTGGAACAAGATCAACAGCATTCTCGCCAGGAACAAGAATAAAAAAGCGCGAACGACTGAAGAAGGATTCACCACTTCATATTTATCATCTAGATGGACTGCTGTTGGCCCAGTGTTCGATGAAGATCGGGTTAAGTACGTCGAAGCGATACGTCCAATTCCTGCAAATGATTTGCAAGTGCTGTCAAAAGTTTTGACGTGGATTATGAAGTGCTTCGAATGGACGTTGATCGATGTGAATGACAACGAAGCGAAGCGCCTTCACGTGATTGCTCCAATCTTGTGGGCTGTTGTTCAACTTCTGCCTGACGTCACGATTTATATCGAAGAGGACTTGGATGGTAACCGTGTTGATGCTCATGGTCACTTCGAGTTCGTCCTAGTGCGAGGTAACAAGCGTGTCTGCATCGTGGAAGCCAAAGAAGAAAAATTCAAGCAAGGAATGGCGCAAGCTTTACTTGGCTGTGAGGTTGCTGCAGATCTGGATCACAGTCACGAGGTTTATGCCGTGGTGACGAATGTGGAGAAGTGGATATTTTTGAAGAGTTTGGACGAGGAGATCCTGTGCGACGAATTCAATGCACTGACATTCGACGAGAATGGTTCGCCGCGTGCAGCACAGTTGAAGGAGGTGACTGGAAAGTTGCATTCCATGCTAACGTCTGGTCAGCAATGAAAACTTCACGTACGCTAGTGGATGGACTAATTGGTTTTTTTACTTCGTCCGCTCTTCCTTCGCATACAAGAGCATCGAGAGTACCCCTAGACACCCTCAGAGACAGCGATGTTGTACCATGTAGTACAACATCATCTCGAACGACGACCGAGATATGTGGGCAAAACTTGCGCTCTTCGAATTGAGCTCGGGAAGATAGACCGAGCCGACAGTTCCTCAGCAAAGTTGAAGGAGTACATGTAGAAAACGGTGAGCACGTGCAAGACCTCACGCCATTCTTTCTTTCCAGGGAGAACCGTTTATCGATCGAAGCGCCTTTCGAACGATAACTGAGCGCTCGCGTAAGTACTCAAATGGATTGTCACGCCTGTCCTGACGATCCAGTCTACAGACGTCACAAAGTCACAGACTTCGGGTTGCTCTTTGCGAAACCGGTGTCGTACTGGTACATGGGAAATCTGTGTCTCCAAGTCTGATGGCGCGGCTGTCGTGCAGTCTGGATCGAGTCTTGGGGAGCTGATGCCGCGCAGCTGACGGCGATGGCATCGCCACCCAGCCAGGCGGATTCTCGCAAGCGCCTCGTATGGCCGCAAGGACTCTCATCCATGCCGCAGTGTCCTCCTCAGCGGTCGCTCTGTCTCAATAGGACGACTCGCCTCGAAGGGAAGAGTCGGAGTCCCCCACCAGCTGGACGGGCGGCACACGCGAATGCCCATGCCTCTACCAAGGCGCAAGAATTCGCGCCGAGCAGAACCGCGCCTCTGCGAGGTCCTACCCCCGAGCGCATGGGCGCTCACATCCGTTTCTGCGCGCGACTCGCTCATCTCATAGAGGATACCGGCGCTGTCCCACCAGCGGCGCCCCGATCAGCTTCATCGACTCATGAAGATCTTCCAACTCGTCTGCCTCGTGGCCGCGGCGCTCGCGTCTACCTCGGTCCACGCGCTCGACGGCGGACCAGCCAGCGGCGGCGGCATGTCCGTGAACCCGAACAACCGCGCGCCGCGCACCGAGGCGGGCACGGCCGACGGTGGCCCCATGTCGGGCTCCTCCACGTCCGTGAACCCCAACGCGCGCACGCCCGCGCCGGCCGACGGCGGCCCGTCAACCACAGGCACGGACGACGCCGTGACGCCGGCGCCCACCTCGGCTCCTGCTGGCCCTCCGATGTCCGGAGGTGACCTGTCGACGAACCCGAACCGTCGCACGACGGCGCCTCCTGCGACGACATCTGCGCCGCTGACAACTGCGCCTCCGGCGACCACGAAGCCGCCTACGACTGCGACGCCATCTGTGATCCCCGTACCTGTGGCGCCGTCCTCTAGCGGCAGCCAGGGTGGAAGCGACAACCCGACCTCCAAACCGCCAGCGAGCACTGAACCCGCCGAGTTCGACTTCTCGCTGCTGAACGACCATGCCAATTCAGCCGCGAGTGACGTGATCAGAGCGGTGAGCCCAGACCGCCGTGCGAACGCTTCGTCGGGTCGTTCGACCTCCAGTAACGCGGAGATCGGCGGGGAGGCAGATAACCTGCAGGCAGAGGTGGCGAACGAAGCCTCGGAGCCGTCAGCACCGGCAGCAACGGCCGCGACGCCATCCCCAGTGAGCAAGAAGGCCGTCAACACGGGCGGTATCTCGAGTGCAACACGGATGGCTGGTCCGTCGGTGTCCGGCCTGGCACTCGCCACGACGGCTGCCGCAGTCGTTCTCGCCGCCGCTTTTTAGGCTCTTGGTCTGGGAAGACTGCTAATACCTTGCGTGCGCTGTCAGATGAATGTGGAACATGGAGTAATGTGAATCGACGTATATGGTGTGAATCTCTAATAAATAGTGAGGATTGATGTACACGCCAGCTCACAGGCGGGTGGAGAAGGCGGTCTTGTGTGCTGCTGCGGTGTCGAGGTACCGGTTGAGTGTCTGCAGCTGGGCGTAGAATGTTTCGAGGGAGAGTGATGACGGAGGATCGGCGACCTGAACACACTTGGGAACAGCAAGGGCCACAGCCGTCTTGTGGGCAGCGCCGACACACAGCACGGCGTCCTGGCTAGAGGCACTGACATTGATGAGGCTGAACGCATGACAGGCGTCGCGCTGGAGTTGGTCAATACAGACGCTCTGGAAGATGTTGGACTTCCAGTGCGAGAGCTCCAACGGAGAGGTGAAGACGCGAGGGGGGGAGACGACACGGATGTTGTTGAGATACGACGTGAAGGAGCCGAAGGAGTTGGGGATGCTGGCTTGCAGGAGAAACATGGCGAGCCGAGGGAAGAAGACGGCGCAGGTGGCTTCCATGTACGCGAGGCTAGTCTCGGTGACAATAAAAACGGGGCCAAGTCGGGACGCAGTGGTGAGCAGCGCTATAGTCTGCTCTTCAATGGTCGCGAGAGCTTGCTGCAGGTAGATGTCCTGGGAGAGCAGCGCTTGGGCGTGTTCCATAGCTGCGTGCGACGGCTGAAGCCCGACGCGCTGCGTCAAGAGTGTGGTCGGAGCGAGCACGTCTTCCCAGTTGAGCACGACGGCGTGGCGAACTGGAGACATCGCTGTGAAGTGAGCGGGAGAGATGTGCGTTGGTGTGTAGCGGGGTGTGAGAAAGCTGCTTGGGGACGACGGGAAGAAGGGCGACGGAGACGGGGACGAGTAGAACGTTGGGGACGGAGGGGGCGAGTAGGAGGCCGTGGGCGAGCGAGGCATGGAGCGGGGACGCGGTGGCTGGGCCGAGAGGAAGCTGGGGATGGTCGCGAACATGGCTTGCTGGCTGGAAGGAGGCGAGTTGGAGAATGAGCTCGCAATGCCCACGAAGAGCCATTTTGAGCTCGAAGAGTATCCTTTGGACCATCACTCTGCCTAGGCAAGTGACGCACAGTCATTCGCTGCGGAACATTCTCGCTTTCCCGCGATCGGGTTGGCAGGCTCAAGTGCCGAAGAGCTCACTTCAACATTGTGACTATCCGCCAGTCAGTGACATCGCCGAAGAGTTGATCTGAGAGAGCGATGCGCACGGAAATGCGAACGTTCGGATAAATCTACTAGTAGGTTTCTCATTGTTTCCGTATATAGCTCCTATCGTTTGCACACATGTAAACTCACAGCAGAACACCATCATCCTCCTGTTCACCCGCAGACTCTCCACTCTTCTCTGGAGGTGGGAGCGTGATCGGGTCGTACCGCTCGTCAGTCACGACATTCAACACGGTCTGCAGCGGCGTCACCTCCGTGCCTGCCAGCACGCTCTTGAGGATCGCTGTCGAGAAGCCCGACACCAGCGATACCTTGGCCTGGCCAGCGTACGTCGGGACATCTCGCGTCGCGCCGTTCACATTCCAGAAGACGAGGTGCGGCACCTCGTACCCCGTGTCCTCAAACTCGCGCTTGAGCACCTGGTAGTTGGTCTCATAGTTGTGGTCCGCTGAGTTAAACTGCATGTCCGAGACCACGATGAGCCGCTCCGGCATCTGCTCCTTCGTCAGCGAAGCGTTCTTCGCGACCCGCAGAATCTCACGGAACGCCGCAGCAAAGTCCGTGCTACCACCCCACGGAGCACCCGCCAGGTCAGTGACGCCAGCCCGGAGCGAGTCGCCCTCGACATGGTGAAACTGCGGACGAGACTCGAATGTGAGAACGAGATCCTTGTACTCGTCGAGCGCCAACGAGGATACGAGCAGTCCAAGCGCAATCGACACCTCCATCGGCCGGCCACTCATGGAGCCCGACACATCCGAGAGCACGAGAGTCTTGCGCATATCGCCCATCGTTGCAGCCTCCTCAAGCAGCACCTTCCACTGCGCCTCCAAAAGCTCGTCAACTTCCGAACTTCCGCGGCGACCAAGGTACTCGGCCACGACCTGGTGCGGGAACAACGCTTTAGCATTGACCTTGGCCTCGCCCTTAGCGAGCTTGCTCTTCCACTCCGTGAACTTCTCGCCCAGGTGGCGTTCGAAAGCATGCTTCGGCTTGCCATGGATGTGCATCGCCACGCTCGGCACGGCGTTCAAGTTGATGGCGTCCCAGTCCTTCGCGCACATGTAACGTTCCAAGATGCGAAGCTTCTCGCGCAGAGGCGACAAGTAGAGTTTGCGGAGCTTGGCCGGCGTGATCCCCATGTGGCGACTGAGCTTCTTGTTCATCTGCAGCTTCTTGTCCAGTGCTTTCTTCTCAGAGGGCACCCACTTGGCGCACAGCGAGATTGCGGCGCGCGGCTTCTTGGAAGTATCGTCGGCCTCCGCTGAGCCCTCTTCCTTCAGCGCCAGCAGGTCAGCCTGAAGCTGCTTAGCGAGCAAGTCGAGCGCACTCTTCTCGACCGACGAGTTCATCAACGCCATGACGTCGTCGAACCGACCAAAGTCGTTGACGAAGAACTTGAGGTTGTGCACCAGCTCCCGCGGGTACTTCGCCGCGAGATGTTCCAGTGCGTGGCGGCCCAATTGCCGCTCGCCCTTGCCCCCGCGGCAGTCGCGGATGTACGCGATCAGCTTGAGCGTGTGGAGAGGGTCCTCGGCGTACGAAGTATCCAGCAGAGCGATGAAGCGATCTTTGTCAACGCCACGGAGCGCACCGAAGAAGAAATCGACGCGCGCCTTGCCCGAGGTCGAGTGCGATACCGCTCCGTTCCAGGTCGTCGCGTCCAGCGAGCCCGTGGCGGCGGCCTGGGCCTTGGCAACGGTGGCGAACGAAGACATCTCGATTGGTGGATTCTGTGGCGTGAGGCGCCGAGCCGATTGGATAATGTACAACCGGTTGGAGCTGCTCGGGAGATGTCCCCGTTGTTTGGGTCGCGCAAAAAGTGAGTGATGGTGAACAACGCGTGAGTGATGGTTACTTCAACCTAGGTTGAAGGTGGGTTGAACCTTCGAGTTTAGTAAATGTCATGTGGTACAGGAGAGAACTCGCTTTTATCGTGAATGCATAGGTTTTCTGATAGAAATGTTGTGTTGTTCGGCTTCTAGCTCCTCCATACTCCATCTGTTCCCGTATAAGATCAGTTTTGGTTGGCCAGAGCAGCAGCAACGACTCGCAGCTGCTTGTGGAAGTCCAGCAGTGATAATGGCTTTCCATTGTCCTTCGCTGATTGCAACGCCATCGTTCGAATAGATCCAACACGAGCTACTTGTTCTTGAACTCGGGCAGCAGCATGCAGATCAACCTGATCCGCACTTACAGCGAGAACTTTCAGCTGTGCCGCACCGCGAACTGAGCTCTGGACTCGCTGCTGTACCATCGACGCGCTGCAGATCTGTTGCAGTACGTTTGCTTTCCAGTCCGCGCGTTCCCCCAGAGTAAGCTCCTCAGGTAAGCTCATGACATGAAGACGATCACTTGCATTGGCAAGGTAGCTCTTGATCCGGGGATAAAATGTCGAGCACAAAGCATCGATGGCAGCGGTGTTATGGTCAGACAGGATGAACACAGGAGCCATCGTTGTGGCGATCGAAAGCAGTTCAAACACTTGTTGTTCTGTCGCCTGGAGACCCTCGACGGTAAACGGATTGTTAACACACATATGCTTGACATCTTCAAGACTTTTCTTGTTCATAGATTTCAAGCCAAAGCTGTCGACCATCCACTTTGTCGGAAAGAGCACATTGTCCCATGCAAGCACAATCGCCGTGGGTCTCTGTTGCGTGTTGACGATAGGCCGAGGTGTAACAGGCAGGGCCGTGCGCGTGACTAGGGGTGCTGCCGCGGCTGATCGGGTCTGGAAAAAAGAAGTGCGGGACGTGCTAGCCATCGTGGTGTTGCTGGAAGGACGCAAATACTGGAATGAGTGGCACAAGAAATATGGTCAAGATCACGCTCATTGCTTCATCATGGCTACGTGACCATCACTCATACCCTCTTCGAGTTATGACTCACAAGCAGACGGCAATGATTCCCTCAACATCGCGAGCTGTTACTCAAATGTCCAACACGCTGAAGGTAGGATTCGCACCCAATTGATGAGACGCAGACGTGCCCATTTGTTATTAACTGATCAAGGCTCACGACTTGGCGCCTCTGTCGCGGCTGCCACGTTGCGCGACATCCAACCGACAAAACGACAAACCTTCCCCTCTCTCTCTCTCTCTCTCTCTCACACACACACACACACACAGCAGCAGCAGTCCCCGATCCGATGGGCGAGGGAAGGTTCCACACTGCATTGGCGCTATGTTTGGAGCATTTTCGCGCCCCGCTCATTCACATCCCCATTTTCACCCAATCCCATTGCTCCATTTGCCGAACTTGACCTGATTTTGGACTCTCGAGTGATGGTCTTTTCCGACCGAGAATGCCGGTCGCTATCTTGCTGGTATGCATGACCACCGTGCTCATCTGGGACGAGACGAGGTTGCCTTCGCCTCTCATTCCTCAATTCTCTCGCTCCTACCCACCACCATGTTCGCCGCCATCCCAAGCCACAACGCCGCGCCGCTGCCGCTTCACCACCAGCCTACCACGCAGCCTATAGCTGCGCCAGTCCGCCACGCGATCGTGCTCAACTGGGAGGATGTGCTCGTCCCCATGTCGCTTCTCGCGCAGCGCCTGGGCCTCCAGTCCTCCCGCCAAGCGATGGAGAATGCATTCGCACTTCTCGCGCAAGAACCGTACTTGAAGCAAGTACTCGCGACGCTTGAAGAGCAGACTGTCACGCTCCTCACGACCGCAGCGGCGATCGGCCCGGTCTTCATTGTCACGGAAAAGAGTCTCAAGTACATGGAAGTCTTGTGCTCGGTCTTCTTCCCGCGACTAGGCGCTTTCTTGCTCCAGGCCAACATGCCTGCTGCGATCTTGCAACAACACCAACAACTTCACCAAGTGCGCGTCATCTCTCCGCCGCGCAAGCTAGCGTCGGCTGCAGAAGCAGCCAACTGGAAGATGAGTGTCTATCAGGGAGTTTGCACCGACCAGCTCCAGCGTAACGCATCGTACCCTTTCAGCTTGATCAGCGTGAGCGCTTTTGACCGCGATGCAGTGGTCTGTGTTGGGGCAGCTCAGAAGACGGCGCCGATCTTGGCAGTTCCAAAGTGTATCCAGGTCGCTGATCCCCTTGCGCCTGAAGCCATCACTTCGCTGGAGGGGTTCTACGCGCAGCTCCAAACCCTCCAGGGTTACCTGGCAACGGTGGTCACACATTCGTCGGCGTTCTCGACGCACCTCTAAGCCGTCTCTAAGCCGTCTTCGTTCACTATCTAGTCCTTCGTATTTATCCATGAACAGCACAATCGAGATGGTTGCAGGAAAATACAGTCTTCTTTTGACTGTGCCTATATCGTATAGATTTCTACAGCTTTGTCGTACAAACTAGACCTGTCAGCGCTTACCACGCCAGCACTGTCGCCAAGACGATGAAAGCGAGCGACGCGAGCGCCTTCAGCGAGGTCGACTCGCTCGCAGCCGGAGCGGAAGTGGAGCCCGACGGAGAGCTGGAACCGCCATGCTCGTACGAGAAGTTGCCAGCAAGGATGTCACGGACCATCACGCCGAGCGTTGTCTTGCCATCCGAGCTGGGGATAGACGTCCAGTTGTTGAGAGTGAAGAAGACGTGGCGGTCACCAGTCTCGAAAAAGGTGCCAATCTTGGCTGTGTCGTTCTCATACGCCTCCAGGATGGCAGTCATGTTGTTGTAGAAGTCCTCAGCCGAGATGGTGTTCGTGAATGGGTACGAGAGAATGCCCTGGCGGAACATCTCGTAGAAAAGGCGCTGTGTCTTGTCGGCCATCGAATCGGCGTAGAACCAGTCGGCGCTCGAGGTCTCTTTGATAATCGGCGACATGAGATCCACGACAGTGCCCGAGTTGTTCAAGCACATGGTCACGACCTTCTCCGGGATGCTCACCGGCAGCGAGCACGAGTTGTAGTAGTTGATCAACGCACCAGCCGGGTTGTTCTCCGGCACGACACCCACGTACGAGTCAGAGAGGACCGAGAAGTGGATCTTCTTCTCCTCGACCTTCCACTTGTCAGCGATAAACTTCGCGTACATCTGCGCACCGAGAGCGCCGGCGCTTGAGCCACTCAGAGCCAGGTGCTCAACATCTGGGAAGTTGGCGAGCGCCCAGTCGAAGGCCGACTGCGCGTTCACGTAACCATTTTGGTGGTTGGTCAGGTTCTGGTTCTGGCATGCAGTCTTTTGGAAAACTGCGCCGAAGATCGCCTCGGCCGTGGCGCCCGGGGCATGAACCGTGTTGCCAACGTGGATATCTCCAGTGCAGTACGGCACGTGAACAATGTTCCAGTCATTAAAGAGGTTGGACGGCTCCGAACGGTTGAGGATACCCACGCTGAGTGCACGCGCGTTGGGTTGGAAGGTCTGCGCGCCACTCGAGCACTGCATCGAGAAGCTGCACGTGTTGTTGTCGATACACGCGCCGCCGCCCTGCAGGTAGAGCAGAAGCTTGGTCTTGTCCTTCTTCTCAGCGGTCGGGAAGACCTGGAAGAAGAAGGTCGCGTTGGTCGAGTAGTTGCTATCCGGGCTGGACCAGTTGTCGAAGGCGCATCGCGTCTTGCCGCCTGGGTAAATCAGCGTCGAGCCGTCCGTCTCGGAGACCGTGATCTTGTCAAGCGGGCACGTGTTGTCGGGGCTGACGACACACACCTCGTCACCGGGGCGGTAGGCGGTGACAGCGGTGGAGACAGCCGTCGCAGCGATAGCGAGGAAAGCCAGGCGTGCCATGTTGGTCTTGGCTCGTTCTGGACGATTTGGAAGTGAAGCCCAGATCATGGCTGAGAGCAGGGGCTTCCACACTCACACATCGTTGGTCTCTGGATCAGCGACGATAGAAGGGTGTAGAAAGGCAGGGGGAAGAGGCGGATTGGCACGAAGCCGGCGGATTATGGGGCCACCAACTTGACGGGGCATCAAGAGTTGAGCTGCTGGGTGTGACACACGGAAGACGAGGATGGGGTTGGCTCCAGATGGAACGGGATTCTGACAGCTAATTAGGTACGCAAGAGGACCATCAGACGCACTTACCGAAACTAAAATACAAAAACCAAGTATTCCGGTGGGCTGGTAAATGTGGTAATCGCACTTAAGGGACTGAACCGGCATGAGGGGTCGGGGTTTGTCACGGCGAGTGTCCCAGGTTGCCGTCCGAGCGAGGGAAAGTCCACGTATCCAGAAGTTCTGGGGTCCAGGCTCTCTCTCCTCCACGCGTTGGAAATGCTCAGTCACCCACGAGTCCAACAGCAGGACGCCAGACTGGCGTGTCAAACGGGAGCCCGCCTGTGAAACCATGAGGCTGGCAGATCATGTCCGGCTCGATGGTGCCTCTCCCTCCAGTCAGTAGAGTTTAGTCGGTCAACTTTAAAACGGCGCTGACTCGCCAAGGTGCTGATCTTCTTGGGCAAACAATCTCGCTTGCCAGCGGCATGTCCGCGGAGCTTAAGTCAACGTGTTCGGTGACCCTGCGTGACTCGGAACTGCTCCAGCGTGGGTGCTCTACAGAACTGTGTATCAGAGATCACACTGTGGTTCCACGGCTTTGAAAGTCGGAGATGGAGCCCTGGTGCTGAGCAATCCGCTGTGGAGATTTTCAAGCTGCGCCTTGTGATTGCACATGGACCATCAGCGGCCTTCCCACCGAAGTCGCATCCCCTTCTTTGGTCGAAGAACGGGTCTTCAATGATGAGCTTCGGATCGACACGACAACAGCTGTATCGTAAAATTCTCTCCAGTAGACTAAATAATACATGAAAATACATTATTGAAAGATGTTTCAAATATATGCACGTACCCATTTCTTATGACGATACTAGACATTAAAATGTGTGCCTCCATCACTGTACATAATATTAGTATCTTGCCGAATGTAACGTGGCCCACATAAACGGCCCTAACTCCCCACGCCCAGCGCGGGAGCTGCTCGGTGTCATTTGGCGCCACCCACCCTCCCGGCCTCTCCTCCCGGCGCGACCATGGCGGACACGACGCTCAACAACGTCTTCTGGGGCCACAGCGATGGCGTGCTCGTGCTCTCGGCGTCGGGGCTGCTCTGGCGCTCGCGCTCGACCGAGGCCCAGAAGAAGCTCACGAAAGACGATATCGTGACCATGCTCTTCACACCCGTGGGCGACAAGAACCACCACATCAAAGTCTACCAGAAGGGCGGAAAGTACGTGCGCTTCACGGGGCTCAAGCAAAAGGACATCGAGCTGCTCAAGCAGCACGTTGAAACCCACTTCGACCGCGAGCTCGAGCAGGAACAAGTGGCCGCGACCGGCGGCAACTGGGGCGAAATGAAGTTTGAAGGGCCAAATCTCAACTTCCGCGAGTCGGACGCCAGCGTACTCGAGATCCCGCTCGAGCTCGTCTCGCAGTGCGCGCTGCCAGGCAAGAACGAGGTTGAGCTGCAGTTTCACGAGGACGACACAGTCGCAGGCGACGAAGAGACGCTTGTGGAGATGCGTCTGTACCTGCCCCCAGGGGACGGCACGGACGAGGTGATCACGGCCGAAACCTTCCGAGATGAAGTGCTGCAGCGCGCGAACATCCGTAACGTCACCGGCAAGGCGATCGTGGAACTCGACGAGAACATTGGTACGTTCCTCACGCCGCGTGGTCGCTACGGTATCGAGATCTACTCGACATTCCTTCGCATGCACGGCAAGACCTTCGACTACAAGATTATGTACTCGAACGTGAACCGCTGCTTTTTGCTCGAGCTGCCAAACGGTATCAACACCGCATTTGTCATCAGTCTGGAAGAACCCATTCGTCAGGGTAAGCAGGGCTACCCGCACTTGGTGTTGCAGCTGACGAAGGAGGACGTCCACATCGACGTCAACATGTCGCCCGATGAAATCAAGAAATACAACGGCAACATCCACGAGCGCATGTCTGGTGCACTGCCGCAGATCGTTGCGACACTATTCAAGTTTATTATCGGCAAGAAGGTGTACACGTCGGGCAAATTCAAGACCCACAGCGGCGACCGCGCCGTCAAGTGTGCCGTGAAGGCCCAGAGCGGCGTGCTCTTCCCGCTCGAGAAGTCGTTCATGTTCATCCACAAGCCCACTACCTTTATTCGGTACGAGGAAATCGAGTACATTGAGTTCCAACGATACGCTGGCCAGAGCGGCACGTCGGCGAGCCGCAATTTCGATTTGCTGGTCAACTGCAAATCGGTCGGTGGTGAGCCCGCGCGTGAGGTGCTCTTCTCGGCAATCGATCGGCGTGAATTCCCCGAGTTGTCCCAGTTTTTGACATCCAAGAAGCTGCGTATTCGCAATCTCAAGGAGTCGCAACCTGAGGCTAGCGGCAAGAAGCGAGGCTTCAATGAGTTCCTCGAAGAGCTTGGTCCCGAGGAAGGCGAGATTGAGGATGAGGATGAGGAGTCGGAGGATTCTGACTTCGGTCCTGATGGCGTCTCTGACGATGGTTCGGAAGGTGACTACAGTGACGAGAGCTTGAGTGGTTCTGGCGGCTCCGATGACGACGAAGAAGACGATGGAGAAAAGAAGAGCAAGAAGGACAAGAAGAAAGAGAAGAAGAAGAGCAGCAGTAGCGAGAAGCAGAAGAAGAAAAAGAAGCAAAAGACGGGCGACGACGATGAATAAGGTAGACGTCGTTCCACTCACTATGTAGCTCCACACAGCACGAATAATACACCAAAAAGAAGAATGGATTAGCTGAGTATCTTACAACTGTGCGTAATGCCCTCGTGGTGGTGAGAGGCGGGGATAATGACACGGGGAAGGGAGGCACGCGACAGCGAGTCGACCAAAACACACCTAACTAAATGAGCGAGGACGTGGAAGACGACGTCGAACCGCCTTCTTCCGACAACGGATGGATTCCTATCTTCTACCGAGCAATCAAGCTGACACACGACTCTTCTTGGCGTCGCCCGTGCCCTCGGCTGCTGCGGCACTGATACCACCGCCTGAGCTGCCGTGGTTCTGGGGGATGGTCTCCAGTCTTCGCTTGCGGTCATTCGCGGCTGACTCCTCACCTGCGAGAGCCGCTAATGCACTCAGCTGTAAACTAGAATTGTTCGACGACAATCCGCCCGATTCGGAGGATGCGACCAGTGATAGGATATCCTCAATCGATGAATTCCGGGGGAACCCTCCAGCGCGGATAGCACCCTGTCCAGCGGCTCCTAGCGCACTGAGCTTGTCGTACGACATACTAGAGGACAGACCAGCAAGGTTGGTGAAGCTGGGGAAGCCGCTCAGATGGTCCGAGGAGCCGAAGCGAGAGAGCATATCCGAGTTCGAAGAAACGCGCGAGAGGTGCTTATCTAGCGACGGCACACGAGGGAGCTTGCTCATCGACGGGGCACGGGGGATGTTGTCGAGCGCCGGCAATTTGTCCATCGACGGAATTCGCGGTAGCTTGTCTGTTGAAGGGACCCGCGGCATTTTGTCCATAGACGGCACACGAGGGAAAATGCCCGAGGAACTCCGTGGCATCTTGCTGAGAGGTTTCGGGGCCTGAATTTGATTCGCGTAATCTGCGAGCGAGATTTTGTTGGCGTGGCTGTTGTTTGGACTCAGTTTTTTGCTGACGTCAGCGTCACGGATCTGCACAGCCGTCAGTTCCTGGTCATTCGAATCCTCGGAAGCCATGTGGGCATCATCATTTGATTGTGGATGCTCGCTTTTGATGTGGAGCCGGTGCATGTTGTGGCTCGGACTCGTTGGCGCATGTTCTTGCAAGAGGCTGGAGAGGTGCTCGAGCGACTGGACACGTGGGAAGTATGCGCTGAGCCCGTCGCCAATCGAGATCGACTTCACCATTCCCTCGGTGTGGTCAGTGGTTGAGTCTGAGTTGGCGCCTGTGGAGGATGCTGTTGCGGTGGTTGAAGACGCACCGTAAGACGCCAAGTTGGTCGCGCTGCCGAACCCGTCCACAGACGCGACGCGAGGGAACAAGCAGCCGAAGCTGTCGATGGACGATACCCGGCTCATACTGTTGGCGTTCGCGTCGGACGATGACGTGGCCGCACTGGACACAGTGGACGCCCGTGTATTTGTAGACGCGCCGCTGATTTCCAGCGGGAGGCTACTGGCAGCCGAGTCAGACTGGAACTCTTCTTTGGGGAGACGACCAGGTGGCCCGTTGTATGCATGCTGGTGCTGCTGCATTGGAGGATGCCGCGGTGGAGGGGCGAGGCTCTGGGCTTGTGCCTGCGCAGATCGGTGCGCTTGTGCCTGCGCCTGTGCTGCAGCAAGCATTTGCTGTCGTTGCTGGGCCGCCAATTGATTCTGGTACGCCTGCTGCTGCTGGTGATTCGACTGAGCTGAAGAGTTGGGCGTGGACATTCCTGCTTGGTTCTGCTGTGGAAATGCAGCGGGTGGCGGTGGTCGCATGGCATTCACAGCAGCCGCAGCATTTGCAGCCGCAGCTACAGCCGCAGCGTTGAAGGTCGCCATGGGGTTCGCACTTCCGTTCGGGGTGGCTCCACCCGTCGCATTCCGAGCCGCGGCCATGAAGCGGTTCTTATCCCGAGAAAGCTCCGACTCGAGTCGCTTCTCACGACGTCGTTGGTTGTACTGCTCCCTCTCCAAGTACGTCTTCTCCAGATCGGCGAGGTCGCGTCGAATCATCTCCATTTCTTCTTTCGTGAGCTCATCTTCTCGTCGCCGGAAAATAATCTACAGAACAACGGTTGTTAGACGCGCCGAAACCAGAGGCATCTCTCGCCAGAGCGACACACCTTGCCGATGCACTGATCTCCCGTGTACTTTTTGGAGATGCGCATGGGGTCGCAGTTGAGTAGCTTGGACAGGAATGTGCGCAGCGTTGTGCCTTCGGCGAGCGGCAGGTTACCCTTCTTGAACTCCTCGATGAGGCGGTCGCAGTAGGCCGACTCCTCCGACGTCCACTTGCCCTTCCGCATAGACGGCGGGTTCGGGTGCTCCATGTTGGCGGCCGCCTGCGCCGGGAGAATGCTCGATGCCGTCGGGCCGGAGAGCATGCCACTGCCGTGGGTCGCAATCGGCGCGCCGCCGCCACCGCTGGACGCACCACTAGCGTAACCCCCTCCGGACACCGGACTGGAGACACCGCCGCTTCCGGACTGCGGATTTGGTGGAGCAAACTGGGACACGATGGGACGGTGGCTCTGGATGGGGATCCAGCACACCGGACAGACCTTGTCCTTATTCAGCCACCGGTCGATGCAGTGGACGTGGAATTGGTGGCGGCACGGCTCGAGCATGATGTTGACCTGCGCGTTGTAGCACACGAGACATGTAATCGCACCGGCATTCATCACGGCCGCCGAGTTCATGAGGTTCTGCTGCTGCTGGTACATCCCCGTGGGCGTGAGATCGCCCTGCTGCGACTGGCTCTGGCCCTGTTGGTGGTGGACGGCGCCAGAAGAGGAAGTGCTGTAGTGCATGTTGCTCGACATGTTAGCGTAGGTCGACATGGCCTGCGAAAACGCCTTGTTCGCAGCCTCGGAGGACGCCGAGATGTCGTCTCCGCCCATACTCTCGTGCTGCATTCAGATAAAGTCCCTGGAAATCCCATCCGCACGCAGTCTACCGTTAGCCGGGTCGCGCCTCCAGGGAAAGTTGTAGTGATATTTGGTCAACGAAGGCGACACTTACCGGGTTGGAGCGCGCCGCGAGTTCGTCGGAATCAACGCGGAGGCGGGCCGATGGAAGCGTCGCGGAGAGAGCGATACGTGGATGCTGGTCGGAGGGGGTGGAATTAGCGGTCGCGCAACTCGCTCGTCACTTCCCCCTGTTACCGCAGGGTTCTCGGTTGTTTGGCGGGCGCTTGTTCTGCTCTTCCTCGCCTTGGTGAGGCCAAACCGCCCACACAAACTTGAGTTCGATATTTCAGCCCCGTTTTGGACGTGAAAGAGAGAGAACGGCGTCAAACCACACCCCTGGAAGTGGCTAATTTTATCTTCTTTTGGACCAATCAAAGGGGGGAAATTTTGAAAATGGTCAACGAAATCAGCACATGATTGGTCCACTCAAAAGTCCAGCCAAGTATTGGATTGGCGAGACGAGCAAATTAGCGACAAGACTCGCATGAATTACGAGATGTGGATAACTTCGAGGTGGCAGAAGGTGAGATTATGCATGTCGAAAAATACTCTTCGCGCAGGCACAAAATCCGGCAAGAAAAACCTGAGAAGATGTGCCCACTTGGATTCCTGCGTTGTGCGCAATGCCAACGTGAGGTCTACCACTCCAGACAACCAGCTCGAGGGTGAGCACTTGTGATGGGAAGCACAAACAGGGCTGGGAGGAAGATCGGTTCTTAGAAGTTTTGCTCAACAGAAGATATTTTTGATTGGCACTTCCTAAAGCAGTCATGGCTCCTTCCCCAAGTTCAAGTTGGAGAAAATAGGTTGCCCTTCCCTGTGACCTGTCGCGCAGAACCGTTCTACTGATGGTTGCAGTCACGCCAAGCAGCAACAGTCATCGGAAACAAATAATGCAGTTGCTCTCGCTCAACGACTGGGTTTCCCTTCCATGGACCGGCACAGCAACGCCGTTTGTGGGTTGTGCGGAGTGGATGAATTGCGTTCTTGTTGTGTCGAAAACGCAACACGATGAGGAGAACAGTTCCCGACTCCTCTCCTCCCGTGGCATTGCGGCTCTCCTACTGTCCGCAACGCCAAAGCACCAGAATCCCCATCCACGCGATGCAAGGAATCCAAGAGCCAGCGGGTGCTCATTGGCCACGAAAATTCAAGTAGGGCTAGGCTTAATCGAGCAACATCTGTTGCGGAGAAGCAGATGGCGAGGAGTGGTATTGTCCCCACGAAAGGTCAGAACCCTAATTCGTAGCTAAATCGTCGCTATTATCTCCCTCGCCATCAGCATCGCCACCTTGACTCCCTCTGCTCTCCCCTTCAGGGCCTTCCTCTCAGCGCGACGCACGACCGCCGAATCGTTCATTTCCGTTCGATTGCGTTGGGATCACCACCTCCACGTTTGATCGTGGGACGATTTGTTGAATCTCGCAATGGTGGAGGGACTGGGGGCAGGGATGGAGACGTTTCCCGGATTTTATTCCCGAAGACGGCGTTCGAAAATCGCACTTTGTCTCCGCACGCATGGATGCGCCGCCACGCACTCTTCCGCACGCGGTACGTACGCAAATCGATCCGAAATCGAGCCAGGCGGTCGGCGATGCAAACGCTCTGCTTGTTCATTATTAGACTCCGCAGGCGATGGTCTCCCCGCGCGACTCCTAGCGGCCCCCTCCGCACTGAAGAGACTCCCCTCAGATCCGTCCTCTGCCACTCCTTGGCCGCGAGCCGACGCTCGGGACCGAAATGGCTTCATTGAATTCTGAAGTTCTCAGATCTGGGTCCGTCACGCTTCAAGTTGCGCTTCAACATGCCACACCGCAAGACCCGCAGCCACCGCCAGCGCCAGCCCGCCGCGCCGCGCGCCGGCGCCGCTCGAGCGCAGCGACGCTGTGCCCGTGGCCGTCGTCGTCGCGTTCGTCGCGCAGTCGTCGCCCTTGAAGCCCGCGTTGCACTTGCACTGCGCCGTCTGGAAGTTGCAGACGCCGTTGCCCGAGCACGCACCCGGGCACGAGCGGTCGCACACGACGGCCGGGTCCGGGCATGTGACCGTGCCCGAGTAGCCGCTGACCGAGATCCTCTCGCCGGCCTTGGAGCACGTCGCCTTGACCGTCTCGCCAGCCGTGGCGCCCACGACCGGCACCGAGATCTCGACCGTCGCGTTCGTCGGGCACCGCATCGCGTAGCAGCCCGTCTGGCGCCGCGCGTTCACGATCCACTTCTTGCTGTCCGAGCTGCGCAGCGTCGTGGCCGTGCACTTGCACGTTGGGCAGTAGGTCTCGCCGAGGATGTTGATGGTCGTGCCTGCGGGCGTGACGAGGTTGTTTGTGTTGGTGCAGTCGCCGCCCTTGAAGCCCGCATTGATGGGGCAGAAGTCGGCAAAGTCGTTGAGGCCTCCCTGTGTGGGGTCGGCGAAGTACTGGAACGCCGCTGGGACGTCGTTGATGCCCGTGGTGATCGCGCACACCGAGCGGGCCGTGGCGTCCACCGTGCAACTCTCGGCGACGTTGGCGGTGCAGAAGTGGTCGGCCGCCACCGAGACGTCCGTGGCCTTGTCGATGCACTTGTTTGTGGCGAACGCGCAGCCGCGCTTGGCGCCGAAGTGGAGTCGCTCGGCCATGGACGAGTTGGTCTTGTACCATCCCGAGTCGTCGAAGAATGCCAGCGTCAAGCCGCTGAGCACGTTGCGGAAACTTGACACTGGCGACATGTACTCGGGCTCAAAAATCCGCTCCTCCCAGTGCGACCCGAGACAGCCGTCGTCCTGGTTCTCGATCTCCGCGCCCGCGAGCGAGTCGCAGCCGAAGTGCGACTTGACGAAGGCCGCCACTCGTGGCGTAACCATCCTCGCCACTGATGTGTCTCGCTCCCGCGTAAACTGGACCGTGTTCGTGTCCGGCGGCATGTAGTACGAAGAAGTTTGGCCGTTCGCACACTTGGTGTTCTGTTTGGAGACGGGGTCGCCGTCCGGTCCACGAGGAGTGCGCGGCGTGCCGTCGTCGTTGCGCATGAGTGGGAAGAACTGTGCCGAGAAGCCCAGCGCGTGCGTCATCTCGTGCATTGCTGTCGAGAGCTGGGTCTGGTACGAGTACGGGTCCGTGTCGATCTGCGATGGGCAGAAGTTGGCCATGCCAAACGTCGGTCGATCAAATTGGTCCTTTTGGCAGGAGGCCGCGTACGCGAGAACTGAGTCGGTGCAGTATGACGTGGAGGCGGCTCGTATGTACAACACGAAGTCGGTGTTGGCGACACCAGTGCCTTTGCTCATCGTGCACGATCCGGTTTTGCACCCTGTGGATAAGCACGTGGAGCACGATTGAGTAGGCGCGAAGTGCGCTTGCGGGATTGGCATTTCCAGACAAGTCTCGCCCTCCACGAACGTCTTGCAAACGACCGGCGTCGTGACCCACTGAATGTCGCACGACCGACTCGCCATGAGATTGCCTTGCACAGGAACCACACTGAGCACCTTCTTGAATCGTCCGATGGCGTCTGGTACGATCTTGAAGATGATATTTCGCTTCTCCAGAGGCAACTGGTTGATCGTGTCGTTATCGTAGTAGGCGGTGATTCTGATCGGCTCGTATTCCTCCACTGCTAGCGTCTCTCCAATCGCGCGGTCGTATTCTTGTGCCGCTAACTGTGGAAGCGGGGATATATCGCCAGTGCCGCCGTCCTCCAACCGCCGTCGACGTAGGCGCTCCGCGACCTCGAACGGATGAGCTCCGCCATACTGCTGCGTGCCTGTACTTATCTTGTGATCCAGTTGGTCATGGATACAGGCACCAATGAGACTCGTCAACGTCAACGTCGCCGCAAGGATGAGAGAAATCAAGAGCCGGCGTTTGTGCATTGCCTGCGTTCGGTGCATTTTCTCAATGCCGCTGGAAGTCGTTCTTTCACCTGCACTTCTTGAGATCTGAATGGGACACTCATCTGGCTCGCCGCTTTCTGAACGTCGCAAGCTTTTGGATCGGAGTCTTATCGGCTTTTCTCGTCATCTCCTTTCTCAGGACTCGCATCTATTCGAAGCTCGGCGGATGAGATGCGATCGTGGGATACCTTAAGATCGGGTAGGCCCAAAAAAGGAACACCACCACTAAGACCAAAATGAGTTCAGACGGGCACTAAATAATGCGGCATTCTGGAGGCTTCGGACGACGAGGGTGCAGTACTGCTCAATGTCGATCGCTCCAGTGATTGCTGGCCCATCGGATCCCATATCTTCCAGCGTGTAGTTGATCACGTAAGCCGACGGGATGCAAGGATACTTGCTGCGGAACGCCATACCCGCAAATTTTCTGTGAAAGTCTTCGATTGCAGCGCACGTCTGAGATACGAAGCTCGTGCGATTTTCTGCTGTCATCAGGCCCTTCGCGAGGGAATCAGCTCGCTCAAAAGATAGCTTAACGTCCTCTGTCTTTTCCCCGAGAGCTACCTTGATCTCGTCCAACGTGATCTCCTCCTCCTCACTCAGCGGCTGGGATACGACGGCGCGGAGCCAGCTTGGTTGACGGGACTCAAGTGACCAGCACTGATCGACGCCAGTCGGCACACCGAACTGGAATCGGAGGAGAGACACGTCTGGTTCAAACACTGAAGATGACGGCGGCAGAAGCGTGTTCACGCGCCCAGACACGACAAAAGTTGGTGTCAATTCCACCTGCGTTAGGTCATCAATCCATGGCTTGAGTGTAAGTTGCAGGTGGAGAAGCTGAGTGTGATATTTGCCGTCTTCCGTTCGGATACCATTCGTTGTGGCGCTCTCGTCACTTGGTTCGGTTGTCTGGATGCTGACTTGCTGGAAGCGATGATAGTACCCATACTTCCCAAAAAGAGTCCCTTGAGGGAACACTTTGGACGCGAGCGTCTCTGGCTGCAACGAAGACGAGATTCTGAATGGACCGACAACGAACTGGCGCATTGTAATCGGCCTCAAGTTACCCTCGCGCTGTGTCTGAAGGCTTCGAACGAGCGAGTCGAAGATTCGAAAACCATGCCCACACACAAAAATCACATCACGCTGGGGACGGCGGGGCTCCGTCACTGAGTCTGGTTTCGGTCGCTGCAACCAGCCGTCGAGTGTTTGGAGAAGTCGACGGAGGTTTTCGCGGTGAAAGGCCAGCGTGTAACGGAAGTAGTCGTCAAATCTGGCTTTTTCCTCGACATCTTCAACGGAGTCCTCAACGACTGGACGCTGCAAGATGATTGTCACATGCGATAGCAGTGGTGTCCTAAGGAAGGCATCAAAACGACCCCAGAACACTTCATCTCTCACGCTTGTCGCTGTGAAAACGCTAGGAATGACGAACAATCCAAACGCCCCAAACACAAACTGAACCGGATTCTCCAAGAATTGCGTAGTGGAGTCTACTCGTTTCGACGGCGGGAGGAGTGAGTTAACGTATTCAAGCTGGACGGAATCAACGCATTTTCGGACAGCGAGCTGTCCAGCGCAGTCAGCTTCGCTACTTCTCGTTGGTTCGAATAGCATCAAATGCGAGCCCCGAGACAGCATTTCACGAACGCCTGGCATATTCCACTCCAATCGCAGCGCTTCACGAACCTTCGACTTTAAGGGTTCGTCGTCGACGGGACATATTGCGCTCTCAGCGACAATTGCTTTCAGTACGCTATCGGGGTTGTTGAGTTCGCCTTGGTCAAAGTGAATGACTTTGTCAACCCCGCGGAACGGAATTCCTGTTGCGACGTTGTCTTTAACCCAGGGCCACAACGAAGGATTCGAGTTACAGACCGAGATTTCGTTTCCTTGGACATCGGAATCATGATGACACACGCGGCCGATGGCAAGAAGCTGAAGCTGAGTGGGGATTTTGGCCAGCGTCGTAAAGCTCCCTCGATACCTGTCTGGATCTTGGATGCGTTCGAAGGAGACCTCATAAAAATGCTCGGACCGCAGGTGATTCATGAAGAACGAGCAAGGATGGCTTGCTTTAAAATGCTGAAACACTCGATGTCGCTCTCCTGTGAGCAGATTCGTGACGACGCAGGTCAAGTCTGCAACACGATCCACTTCCAGCAGCACTACAGCGCTGACAGCATCCACGTGACCGATGATAGGGCCTAGTAGAACTCGCGCGAATTCCTGAACTGAAGTGCCGTCGATTCGTGTGACGCGGATGTTGCTGTCGCCACTAGTCGAGCCTGTGGTGGCCGAGGTAGTGCACCCAGCGTCGACGTAGAGGAAGGACTTCTCGGCTGCCTCCACCTCGCTATGCTCGAACGTGTACCGATCAAACAATGACCCCGAGCGTGAAGGGACGGCAACAGCGCAAATCTGTGCCGTGAGCGGACCAGTCATCCATTGGACTACATCAGTGCGTAGCCTCGTGTCTCGCACGATGGTCTTCATCGAAAATCGTGTGTTCGTCGAGCCAGAGAGAAGTACCACCTCACGCCCTTCACGCTGTAGCTTCCACTCGAACAGCAGTCCTAATAGACGCTGCTGTGAAGAAGAGTTGCTCCCCCACCATGTTTTGAAGTCGCATTCGATTGCAGACCCTGGAGCTAGACGCATTTCATGCGGTAAATCATCGATGACTGGGGTCTCTGAACAGACAAACAACTGCTGCACCCTCTCGCCTTCGAGAATGCGTTCGATGGTAGCCCACTGGACGTTACTCATCACGTCGTTCTCGGCTAGCTGGGATCCTCCTGCCTCGACGCGATTGCTGCGCATGTCGACAAAAAGGAAACCCACTTCTCCAATTTCAAAGAAATATTCCTCGCCCGCTTGTGGAGCCAAGAGCTGGTTGTAGCTCACAAGTGTCTTCTCGGACTTAACCTTCTCGGCTTCCAGCGACCGTAAATGTCGTTCTGCTTTCCGTGCGCCTTCAATGTCGCGTCGCTTTTTCTGCAGCTCAAGATCCGCTTGGGCCACCACAATTTGGTGGCCAAGAAAGTGGATCCTTGCAGTCGTGGACAGCGCTTGCTCAGCGATGCGGCGCAGCTCGTGCTCCCTCTCGAACACAAGATCGATATCGTCGTCCCACAAAGCCCGCTGGTACTCTTGGTACAATTGCCTCGCGCACCGAACGACTGTTCGCAATACCTGCATCTCGACCGTTGGTTGCTCGTGGTTGACGAAGAAGACAGCGCTGGTGGTAAACGCTGGATAGACGTCCCAGTCGCTCCAAATCATAAGGTTGGATGCATGAGCGAGGACTTGAGCCTTGTCGTCCATAAGTGTCCATTGAGTTCGGTACGCGGAGCGTAGAATCTCCATTGCTTCGACTTCGAGTAGAGCCCAAGTCTTAGAGAAGGCTGCTTCTGTGGATGCATCTCCTCCTGCTGTGGTGGAGGTCACTGGGGGATCCAAGCACTCAGCGTGGCGGACGAGCAGCGTCCACGCCTTATCAAACATGCGCTTCATGGCCACTTGACCACCGAGGTGCAGCACCAGAAGTGCGCGCTGCTCATCCACGACTGCACGCTTGAGGTCACACCAGAGCGACCTCTCGCCGTATTCGAGAACGTACGGGTCGTCGGCACTGACGACTGCAAATTGGAGGCTTCTACCCGCGGCGAGTGTCGGCGTGCGGAAGGACCCTGTCTTCAACGACGCATCATCTTTGTGTACCCCGCCGAACACAACACGGTACCGTCGGCCGGGAAGCAACGAGTGGATGCGGAACACTGTCGGGCGGCGTGCTGGAGTCGTCTCCGCCACTCTATACTGCAGCACCTCAACCCACGCATCCGTGTGGATATCGTGGATAAGCACATGGCATGTTACCAGTGCAGATCGATCAACTTCCAGCAGCACACGAGCTGATGAAGCGTCCACTCTGCCCACGACAGGCCCGAGCAACACGCGCACAGAGGCGTCGCAGTCCACGACGCAGCCGTGCACTCGCATCTGGTACGGACGTAGCACGTCCAAATGAGGCCGCGCGCTCAGATGCCTCACGGCGCGCTCCATATCCGCTAGATGGTCGCGCAGCGCGGCGACTCGCGCCATCGCGGCTTCCTCTGCGGCGTCGCTCGCGGCGTTCCCCATCCTTCGGATTTGCCAGGTTGAAGAGCTCCACAGGATCCAAAAGCCTCTATCAAATGATATATGTTTAAAAACCTATAGCAAATTATACATGCGGAACCGGTCCGGTTCACGTTGTCTGCTTGTGAACCGGACCGGTCCGTGTGTCGACCAGCTCACTTTGGATGGCTCGCGGAGAATGGCTCGGCGGTCACCGGTTGGGCCTATGGTTGGGCGACACTTCCAAACAGGTGAGCGAAAATGCGCCGTGTCTGAGCGTCGTCCGCGGCTGACGCGTCGTCGTTCTCTCGCAGGTAACTAGTGCATCATGCCAGCCAAGACCGCTCCTAAGTCCCCGCAGAAGAAGGCCGCCGGCGCCGCCAAGGTCGCCAAGCGCGCCAACTTCGAGCTCGCTCGTGGCATCAACGCCTTCTCGGCCAACTCGCAGCGCCGCAAGAACGGCAAGTGGCGCGTCAAGACCGGCGGCGAGAAGAAGGTGACGGCCAAGAAGCAGATCTCCGCCAAGAAGTGGTACCCTGCCGACTACATCCCGAAGCCGCTTCCGTCGGCCAAGACTGTCCGCAACAGCAAGAAGGTCGCCAAGCTCCGCAAGTCGATCACCCCGGGCACGGTTCTCATCCTGCTCTCGGGTCGCTTCCGCGGAAAGCGTGTCGTCTTCCTCAAGCAGCTTCCTTCGGGTCTGCTCCTCGTCACTGGTGAGTTTGAGCCCCTTGCCTCGCACAGAGGCGCGATTCCGATGATGAAAATCGACACTCGAGAGGCTGCCGGCTCTGCTCTTTGTGGGAGCGAAACGCTGTTCGAAATAGCTGGAAGGCGGTCTTATTGCTGTGGTCTTCGGGGCACAGTGGTTGGGCTGACGACTGGCCATGGAGAGTAGCGCGGAGTTGCCGCCCACTTGCACTGTTTGTCTCTCCTCCGGGGGAGGTGGACTGTTTGAGCGGAGAGCAGGGTCACTTGTCGGGGATTGTTTAGATTATGAGAGCTGAGGAATCGCGCTCTGTTGTCTGTATTTTCATAGCTGAATGACTCTCTGACATTCATGTGTGTGATCCAGGCCCGTACAAGGTCAACGGTGTCCCGCTCCGCCGTGTCAACCAGGCCTACGTGATCGCCACCTCCACCAAGGTGGATGTCTCTGGTGTCTCGATCCCTGAGCACGTCAACGACAAGTACTTCGCTAAGGAGAAGACCGAGTTGAAGAAGTCGAAGGAGGAGAAGTTCTTCGCCCAGTCGGCCGCCGTAAGTTTCCTCTCAATTGCTTTATATGGCCGCACGTGGGCGAGTCTCGTTGTTGCTGTAACTGGTCGCAGCCACCTTTTGTCGACTTCTAAGTTGGCTGGTGGCCGCGTACCTTCATTTCGATGAGGCCTGCGGGTTGAGTGACTAATCGCTCCCCGAAGCTGCCGACTCAAATCATCAGCGCTTGGGATCGCTGTGCCAAAGCTCCCTCCACCACGCGGTACTAACGCTGCGTGATCTGTAGGCCCCGGTGATCGCTGAGCAGAAGAAGAAGGACCAGAAGCTCGTCGACGAGGCCCTTCTCAAGGCCGTCGAGAAGGAGTCGTTCCTCAAGGCCTACCTGAACGCCAAGTTCTCGCTCGCCAAGAACGACCGTGCCCACGAGCTCAAGTTCTAAGCGACCGGATTCTTCTAACAGCATGATGCGACCAGCATGAGTCTGCCTGTAAATTGGAATAATGCAAGCAGACGCACAGACCTGTTGAACCAACGATCCTCACCCTTACGTAGCTGTTTCTGACATTCCTTTTAACCATATTGCCTGCCGCAGTGCCTGCGTGGATGCCTGTAGCCCAGCCACTGCTGGGTTTCGTCGAGTGTTGGCGTTGGATGGCGCGGCGAGATCTTGCGGCAGCAGCGCAGGCAATGCTGCAGGCCCCATCACCTCCGCTTGCAGCGCAAGCGCAGCCTTTTGCTTTTGCTCCTGCTGAGCCTCTCAAAACCCTGAATGTTCTCATATCGTAAGAACCCGTCAAAATCGCTTCATAGGCATATTGTTGTATGAAGGTTTAGAGCCAACTGATAACCATGCTGGTCGATAAGCGGCGTGAGGTGCTGCGCCTCTATCGCGAGATCCTGCGAACGACGCGCCACTTCCAGTGGCCCAATGAGAAGGGCGAGCAGTGGTGCGTGCGCCCACGCGCCGATGCGCGTCGTGGAGAACGAGTCGTTTGAACGAATGGTGGACAGGTCCGCGATCCTCCAGAAGAATGCGCGCATGGAGCTGGAGCAGAACCGCCACGAGCAGGTGAGTGATCCTGGTCCACTAAATGGTACCCGTGTCTCTGACGGGTGCGCTGCCGTAGGATCCTGAGACCATCTCGAAGATGATCATCTTCGGCTGGAAGGCAGTGGAGGAAGTCCAGCAAAAGTTGGCGACCAATGGTGCCGAGATTCAACAGGGTCGCCAGCAACATCAAACGCCACCTACAGACGACAAGCCATAATACAAGTCACAAAAAGAAAGTGGACATTTGCGGGATGTATTTCTGCTAGAGGGTGAGAGAAGAATATGGAGCTCACTTTCGAGATGACGGATAATCGTCCTGAAAGCTCATTTCTTCTCTTCTTGACGTGAACGGTGGCGGCGCCTGTTCACCCCCGGAGACGTCAGTCTGGCCGTCGTAGTTCATGAAGTGCTGGTTGCTGCGGAATTCGAGATATAACGTAAAGAGCACGTGGAGAGACTCGTAGACGTTTTTGTACACTGGAATGTCGAGCATCGCGCAGATCACCCGGATGTACTGCTCTAATGAAATATCCAGCGATGCGCCCGGCAGCTTGGTCTTACTCAGCAGTTCCTCGAACTCATCAGGCCAGACCTGCATGAGGCTCTCAATGTCGGGCATGGGCTTGGTGTAGTGCACCTGGGGCGGAGGTTTCGTGCGATGCAAGTCTGCGATGCTCTTGATCCACCGGTCAATTTCTTTGGGCGTCTTTTCGGCATTCTCAATGTTACGCACGACAATATCGCCGTGCTTCTTCTTGGATGTTGACCGCAGCTGCAGGTCCAACACCGTCGCGTCGCTCTGTAGGAGTGATGGCTCATCCAGTATTTTCAAGCCGAGGTTATCGGGCTCGCCGTCGGGCCGCGGGATCTTGAGGAAGGCATCCATATCGCCGACTGCTGGAATGTACTCCGGAATGAAGCATTTTAGCCGCGTCTCCAGCTCGATCTCCTGGGGCTTAAAGCGGCCAATGTACTGGAACAGTTCCTTCACCTCATTGGAGACCTTGAGGTGGGAGTAGTCACTCTCCTTGTAGGCGCCGGCGCTCGCCAACATTGTGGCATGCGCAGCACTACTTGCAGCCGAGTCTTTCGCATTTGTGCTGGTGTTCCCGCCACCTGTGCGACCTTTTTGCTGTTTGCTAGGCGGTGACTCTTCCGCCTCGTCTTCCTCCTCGTCCTCCTCCTCGTCTTCTTCGTCGGACTCCTCGCTTCCAGACTCCCCAGATGAGCTCTCCGACTCATTCTTTCGCTTCGGCTCAGGAGCTTTCTTTTCAGGCTGACGACTTGGAGTAGGCACAGCCTTGCTGGCATTCGGAGTCGCGGTTTGAGCCACCTTGTTCTCCTCTGGCTTGGGTTTTTCGTCTTTCTTGGGCATCGTAGCAGCAGGAGTGGCCTCTTTTGCTTTTGCTGGAGCAGCGGTTGGAGCCTGTGTGGGTGGTGTCTGCTTAGTGTTCTTCATGCTGGCCTTTGTGCTTGGACTCGACGGCCCATTTGTGTCGACACTTTCACCAGAATCGCTGAGGTCTACTTCTTCGTCAAACGGCTTGTTCTTCACTTCACCCACTCCTCCGGGCGTCGCGCCTCCTGTTTTCGGCTTGCTTTTCTCGCTGGCTCCCTCCGGAATGCCGGCGATCTTTGTGCCTTGTGGCTGAGGTCTTTTAACGGGACTATCGAGGTCCTGCGCACTCGCCGATAGCTCGAGCGCCTCATCAAACGGCATATTCTTGAGCGTCTTGGCGATCTTCTTTGGCGAGTCTTTGCCCACCTCGGACATGTCCTCAGACTCACTCAGATCCAAGGCTTCATCGAAAGGCTGGTTGTGAAGAGCACGCTCACTACCCGCTCGAACCCCTTTCTCAGCGCCTTTGTTGGCACCTGATCCGGCCTTCTCGTCGTTGTCGCCTCCCGACTCGGACATTTCCTCTTCACTTCCAGAGTCATCGTCACCTTCGCTACTCGACATATCGTCCTCTTCGTCGTCGTCCTCTTCTTCATCTCGCTTCGCGTCACGCTTCGACATGGTGCTTGTGAATCTATCTCACGTTATTGGAGATCTACCAATTGCTTCTACTCGTTTGTGCGGCAACGACGGTTCGCCTCTCGTGCGCCGCTTCATGATCCATTCCGAAACGGGATTAAGCAGATATCGGAGACATGTGCTGACTTGATTTCACTATCGCAACAACTATATTGACGTCAAAGATCTCTATTACAATAATGCATCTCATCCACTCAAAAACGCTTCTGCTTCTTCTTCTTTCCATGGCTGCCAGCGCGTTTGTCTTGGACTTGCAAAAACACACGTTTTGTGTACGAGCGAATACCTTCGTCGGCCATAATCTCCTCAGTGAAATTGTGCTTGCGTTCCTTCTTCGTTAACCGAGCTGACTTGAACTCGTGGGCACCCTCGATCACCGTGCCAAACTGGAAATGTTTGGGCATCTTCTTTGTGTGATCCGATGTCTTGTAGAACTTCTTTGGATCCAAGTAGTTTCGCATTTTCAGCAGAGCAAAGTCGCGTCGAGCATCGGCGTCCAAGTCATGGCTTGCCATGTCGAACCACTTGCGGCCTGCCGTCGAGACGTTTGTCGATTCCGCACGCTGGCGTTTGGCTTTGTCGATCTTGCTCAACTGCTGGCCCAATACCTTCTGTTCTTCAGCTGATGCAGTTTGGGCAACAATCTTGGCGCCAAGACCCAGCTTGCTGCCTTCAAATGCCAAATACTTCGTGCGCGACGATGCGCCACTATCCAAGGTGTCAGGCACTAGCTTCAGACTAGATGTTGACGCAGTCGAAGTTACCGATTGGGTCATAGTGGCAGACGACGATAGGCTAATCCCGGTCGCTGCTAACTTGGCCTAGAACACAATCGCTGTCAAACACCAGAATCAAATCGAAAAAGGTGGCAATATCACTTACAAAAGCCGCGATGTCGATGTCTTCATCATCCTCTTCTTGAAGTTCCGGCCCATCTTGTACTTCTGTCGTCCTTTGCTTCTCGCCCATTTCCTCTTCTTCGTCCTCTTCTTCCCCATCAGAGGAGTCCATCATTACAATTTCTTCTTCCTCCTCCTCGGGTTTCGTCTCCTCGTGTGCTTTTACCACCTCTACTTCCTCTTCGGGTTCATCTGACTCGACTGGGGTTTCTTCGTTGGTTACGTGCTCCTTGGGAATCTTCCTCTCTGGCTCCAGCTCAGCTTCCACCCCAGTGAGCTCGCCCGCAACTGCTTCGGCAACTTCTGTCACGGTAGTAGCAGTTGTCTCCACCACCTCCACCGCCTCTTCTACTTGCTCGATTACTTCTGGCTCCGATGCTTCGTCCTTCGCCGACGTTTCATGGTGCACATCCGCGAAGAGCTGCTTTTGAACCGACGGCTCATTCTTGTCCACCGTTAACGCGTTCTCTTGGGGCTCGGAGGACGCGTCGCTCTGAGCCGCTACTCCTTCATCGCTTTCGGCTTCAGCGGTCTTGCGCGGGCGTCCGCGTCGGGTGCCGCTGCCCGTCGACTTGGTGGGTGCAGCTTTCCGCTGGCGCGTCGAGGACGGTGGAGTGGCCTTGGTGGCGCTGCGCGAGCGGCGCGTGACGGGCGATGCCTGTGCACTGCTGGGTGTGGGCGACGCTGGCGCGGATGCCGCGACCTGTTTCTCCTGAAGGCGCGTCGACCGTCTCGTGGTCACCATGTTGGTCAAGAGTCCCCACATCGGTTGATGGAGCCGCTTGGTCCAATTGCTATTGGTTGGTCGTCCGGAAACCGGTACTGTGTCGCTTCGATAAAATACGAGTTGCTAATGTGCGGTTACATTATCCTAAGTATGCGAACACGGGTTACTCTCCTTGTTAGGTTCGCGGTTCAACCATGCCAGTTGGCTCACCTGTCAACAGAAATGGCCAAAGGCAAGGGCGACAAGAAGCTCCAGAAGAAGAAGCCGAGCGCCACCGTACGTGCTAACCGCATCGCCAGTGGGGGAATGAGCGGAATCGCTCTAGCGCACATAGGTCGCGCCAGCCTCGTAGTGTCTCAATGCTGACAGTCGAACTTGTAGACGTCAGGAGTGGAGGACAAGTCCTCTGTGCGTGCCGAGCGCAAGAAGCAAAAGGGAAAGAAGTACACGCTGGACGATGACTCGGTCAAGATCATGCGCAAGAACTTGGCTGCCGTTGGGTGCAAGCTAAATGTACGTGCGGCGATCTCACTGGATGGGGAACAGAGAATTGGTCTGAGGTAAGCTCGCAGGAAGTCGAGGCTGACGGCAACTGCTTGTTCCGGTGCGCAAACCAGAAGTGTTCGGGGTGGACAGTGTCTTGCCTTACTGACATGTAGCTGAGTGATTTGCAGCGCACTGGGCGACCAACTCTTTGGCGATCAACAGCAGCACGAAGAGATCCGGAAGGTATCATTGCACTGCTCGGGGGCTGTCGATCTTACTCACTGACTTGTCGGCGACGTCTAGCGGGTGGTCGACTATATCGAGTCGAAGCGTTCAGACTTTGAGCCGTTCATGGAGGATGAAGAGAAGTTTGAGCATGTACGTCGACAGCATCGGACCACTTGCTTGCCATGGTCGCTGATTCGACGATCGTCTCAGTACTGCAAGCGTATGCGAGAAGACTCGACGTGGGGCGGGAACCAGGAGCTGTACGCGGCTGCTCGGCTCTTCAGTGTGTACATCGTTATCCATCAGGAGAGCTCTCGCATGGTCATCGAATGCGACGCCCAAAAGCCCATGCACATTCTTCATATCGCGTACCACGGTAGCGACCACTACGACAGCGTCCGATCGTTTCGCGACACAGACCTGAACGCGCCGCCGGCCGAGATCGCGTTGGATTTCGACGGGTTCCGACCCGAAGAGCTACAGCAGGTGCGTCGCATGGGGCGCTTTTACACCACACGTGTGGGACGATCGTACCAATAGACAGGCGGACGCTGTCACGTGTGCGTAGAGATGGAAAGAGCAGCGGGTTGCAAGGGACGACTCTGCGACACTGACCGCGACGGCGTCAAGCCATCGGATAGCCGAGAGCCTCAACGACGGCGCGACAGCCGGCCTGGCCGACGACTTCAGCGCCATGAGTCTCCAAGCACCAGCGCCCGTGGTCTTGAGCAAGAAGGCGCAGCGGCTTCTGAAGAAGCAGGCCAAAGCGCCTCTGCGGTCGAAAAAGTGAGCCATGTTGCCGCGCGTTTAGGCCAATAGAAACGAGCGGGAAGCTGACTCTCTTCCGCATGCGAACGTTCACTCTGGGCCATGGACGGCTTCCACCAAGTCGGCCCTGGACAGGACCGGACTTGCGTCCGTCCAGCAAATGCACTGGCGACCAGCGATCTTTGAAATGACATCCGACGATCAACATCGCTCATCAGTCGTCGTGCCAGCTGGAGCGAAGCCATCATCCAAGGGGCATGTTCCCAGGGGCCGAAAGCGTCTGTGTTTTTAGGGCCGTTGCTGATCGCCGCGTTTCATTGGTCCGTTTATCCCAAACGACGGTTTCATCGCCATGATTTGGGCGAGCCGTGATTCTGACCCCGGCGGAAACGCTTCCACGGCGCCATCTGGCTGCTCACGCACGAGAACAAAAAGTGGTGTGGCCAGGTCTCTGGATTCCTAACAACACAAAGCTTCAGCGTCGCCACGACGTCGAGCCGGTCTCATAATCACTTTCTCAAGTTCCCCCGCGAGGAAGGCGATCGCATCGACGCCGCGTCGATATAAATATACCGCCCATGCCCCCGCACGTCTTCAACGTCCCCAAGCCGTACAAGGAGAAGGAGCCCGAGCGCTCCAAGTTCCGCTTCTTCGGCCACAGCCTACGCCTCGGCGGTACCAAGAGCGCGGCGCCAACCGTCTCCTCCCATGCCGCCAGCCGCCGCACGCTCAGCAGCTACACCACCAGCGACGACGCCTATGGCCCGACCGAGTCCCCGCGGTCGTCCTCCTTCTCCTCCACCACGCCCTACGCGCGCACGAGTCTGACCGTCGACCTCGACGACGACTCATCCTCGTCGGCCATCCTCAAGTTCGGCCTGCTCAAGCGCCACATCACGAGCCCGAGAAGTAGCAGCAGCCTGCGGTCGTCGATCGCGTCAACGGCCTCGACCTCCACAACAATATCGGATGACCTGTTTCCGCCGTCGTCCGTTCCATCACACTCGTCCGCGGAAGATGACCTCCTGTCTCCGCTGTCTCACGACGCTGTGGACGCCGACGCGACCTGGATCGATGAAGCCCACGTCGAGCGCCACTATGCGAGCCTCAGCTGGCGCGTCGAGCGCATCCAGGCTGACGGCAACTGTCTCTTCCGCGCCGTGAGTGACCAGATCTACCGCAACGAAGCGTTCTACGGCGACATCCGCCGACGAATCATCGAGTATATCGAGCGAGAACGAGAGCTTTTCCGGCCCTTCGTCGAGAACGAGCAGATGGGCGTGCACGAGCCGATCCATGAGTACTGCAAACGCATGAAGCAGGATGCCCAATGGGGCGGAAACCCTGAGCTGTACGCTGCCGCCCGGTTATTCAACGTCCACATCATAGTCCACCAAGGTCCGATGCGTCGGTTACGCATCGAAAACGACAACTCCGCGTCACCAGCTATGGAACTGAACCTCCTCTTCCGCAACGACCACTATGACAGCCTCCACGATGAGACGCAGCTCAACATTCCCCGATTGTCGACAACAGTGGCTCTGGCGAACGAAGTCGTGGCAGAGGAAGAAGCCCAACCACAGACCGTGGAACAAGCCAAGGTTGAGACGAAGAAGAAGAAAAAGAAGGGCGTCGTGTTCATCGGCGAGCAGACCCGTGTCGAGCGCGTAGAAGTTGAACCCGTTCAGGTCACCGTTCACGTGCCAGGCCGGTTTGTTGTCCGTCACGGCAAGGTTTGGAGCCCAGAGGAAGCCCCACTCGATGATGATGATAACCAGGAGACGGACAGCCTTCAAACTTTAAGTATCTGCGGCAGCGAAGAGTGGCAAGCGCCAGAGCCGTTGTCGCCACCCCCATCAAACAATCCGTCAGAAAGCGAACTTCCAGTAGTACGTGTGAAGCGAGTCAACTTCAAGCGTGGACGTCGCGTGGCGGTATGACCATCGATTTCGCAAATTTGTGTGTATAAAGTGTAGAATTGTAGGAATAGCTACTTCCAGGCACGGTCGAGTGTCTGTGTGGGGCTGTGTTCTTCCAAGTGAACGGAAGGATGACAAGTGTACATGTCTAGGTCAGCGTAAAACAACCATCATGAAAAGAATCAAAATGGGAACTCATCGGAACGTTTCCATCCCAAATTTATACCTTGCTGCAACCCGTAAGCGACCAGAAACGGTCCAAGGAGAGCGGTAAATCGACTCAACGAAAGATCAAAAGCTCAGCGCGAGAGAGATGGCTGAAAAAGCTGGCCTTCTGTCCCGACTTCTAGAAAACGACTCGGCGCTGGGAATCATCGCTGGACTCACAACAATCGCAGTTGCAGGCCAAGCAACCGACGGTGACGGCGATGAAGACGAAGAAAGCGATGCGCTTGGTTTGGATCTCGGTTCGTCATTGGGTGGCAACAGAGGAGAAAAGAAGAAGATGACTAAAGCCTCGTCTCGAAGCGTAGTGGGCGGTCCCGGCGAATCTTCTGAAGGGGCTACTTCCCCAGTGACTCTCACGGCCTCAGCCAAAAAGTACTCAGTGCAGGAACAGCGCGAAGTAATTCGTAAGATGCAGCAGCGCAATCAGATTCTCAGGCAGGAGCTTTCGATTGAGTCCCGTGACGCCAAGCAGTTACTTGCCAACGAGAAGCGACAGCGCGTTGAGTATCTGCAGAAAACCATTGAGACCTTTACGAAAAAGATTGAAGCAGCTAAAAAGGCAATCGCTAAGCTTGATGAAAATATCGTCAAGAAGGAACACGAGCTCGAGGGACTGCGGCAGCACCAGTACCAAAATGCAAGTGGCGAAGGATCGTCGGGGCAACCACCATTAGAAGGAGATTCGTCGACAATCGGTGAGACGGGGGCAGCAATCACGCGACGTGTGCGATCTCTAGAAAATCGATTGGAGTTGTCGCTTGTCAAAAGGAACGAGATGGACTCGATCAACAAACACTTTCGGTGGCAAATCGAAAAGGTGAGAAAGGATCGAGCCATCTTCGACGGCATTTACAAGAAGCTGGAGAAAGAGCTGAGCGACTTCCACTCGCGATACGACGCTTCTGTGGAAGAGTTGAAGAAAGCCTCGGACGCCAAGGAGCAAGTCAATCGAGAAATTCACCAAATCCAAGAACAGGCTAAAGCTGAGCAGCGGCAATACGGTCTTGAGTTCAAGGAACTTCGGCATGTGATTGAGACAGCTATGCACGATGTGCAGGACGCAAATATTCGTCTTGGCGATGCCGGTGCGGTGGGGTTATTCGGTGAGCGGGAGGAACCTAAAAAAATTGAATCACGGGGGGTTATGAGCAGTTTAGTTCCCGTATCTGCAGGAGTGGCATCTCCGACACCGATAGACAGTCCACTCAAGCGAATTTCAGCTTTGTCGTCGTGGAAGATCGGCTTTGACAAAGCTCTAACGACCACCAGCGACAGTATCGTCCCGAAATACGATCAAATCTTCGATGGAATCAAGAAGACAACAGGCATAAGCGATATCACAAAAATTGCTGAAACCATCATGCTCAAAGATGAGGAGAACTTCAAGCGATTCAAGCACGTCGAGGCACTCCATCGAGAAGAGGCGGCACTAAAAACTCAAGTGGAACAGCTAACCCAAACAATCGAAGAGTTCAAGGCGAAAGAAGGCATCGCGACAGGCGCGACGCAAAAGCAACAATATCGAACTCTCGAGACCAAATACCATCAGATGCTGGAGAAGAATAGAGCGTATGACGTCGACTACGAGGAGACCACCAACAAACTGACACGGATCAAGAGCTCTGTGCATTCCATCCACTCGATGCTTGCTCACGCGAATTGCGCAAGAAATGCTGACCAATTCAGTCTCCTTGGAGGCCCCAATCTCTCGCTAGGCTCCCACTCAGCAAGAGATATCACAGACACCAACGTCTTGGAGTACTTGCAAGCGATCGAGATCTTCACGAGTAGCTTGATGAAAGAGAACCACGATACCACAGCAGCTGCGGCCGACTCTTTTGAGGGATCTACGCAAGGTGGAGTCGCAGAGATGACTGCATCTGCGTCGTCGCCAATAGGCCAAGGCCCGCCGACTCTTCCGTCTGATCCATCTCAGCAGCTTCGAGTGCAGGTTCCCTCGTTCGGTGGACTCAATGGGGCCATTATTCTGCCCGCTAACCCTTCTCCAACACGAGAAAACGAGACCAATGGACGTCAACCGTCAGCTACGACGCTGTTGCAGCAGCCACAACTCCAGCAGCGCAAGAAGACTGGCCGCTTCGAGTTATCGGCTCGTAAGTCGCTTTCACAGCAGCAGTTTGCGGCCGCACTGGCCGGTTCTCCAACTCCCAGCAATCCCAACCCTTCTTTTGCATCTTCTGCCAGTTCGCTGACCTCGGTGGACGATACGAATCACGCAAGATCACCTCTCGCGGCGACTGCGTTCTCCGTCGCGTCCTCGGCTTTGAGCGAAACTCAACTCATTGAAGAGGAGGACGCCGAGCGCGCGTACACGTACGAAGAGTTGCGCGATTTCGCTGCCAAACACATCATCAAGAGGCGCGACGATGCGCCAACGCGATTCGCCGTCCGCAGCAGCGGCGGAGGTCCGGCGCCCTCATCGAGGTCGCGGTAATCGGATATCTGTGCTGTGGTACACATCATTTCCACCTTGATAGTGTGGGACGTCCATTTTTTCATGGACGCTTTGAAGAAGTGGCGTCAACGTTGTGATTATGACAATGCAGCAATCAACCACCTGGCACAGCACTCGGCGAAAAGCGGCGGCTCAGCGTTCCGTCGACGCCAGCAAAATGACTACACCTTTGTCCGCAAAGGTATGCCGTCCAAAGGGCGCCTCGATAGTTCGCAGCTCTCCAAGGGATAACAAGTCTTGTCGAATACGAAATGGCGTGGTTTATACTGCAAGAACTGTACGTACGTGCTCTTAAATAGGGCGGATAATCGACTCTCTCAGCACGAAAACGGCATCGGCTCGTCGCCATAGTAGACGAGTGCATCGGGGTGGGCTGGGAACTCTTCAAAAATACAATCTTCTTGAGCGTCGGCCATGAGTGACGCCGGCGGTGACACACAAGCGATGGTGCCCACGTATGGTTCGGACTCGGGGCTGGTCGAGCGACCGACGAGGTGTGCGTGGACGAGCTCCTTGAGTTCCTGGATACCCTTGGATGCGGCGTCGACTTGCTGCTGAATGCCATCCACAACGCCCTGCAGCTGCGCCACTTGTTGGTGGCGTAGGGCTTTCTTCTTTGCAGCAGCGCTGGTTCCTGTGGATGGCGCGCCCTTGGGCTTGGGCTTTTCGGGCATCACTTTCTTGGGCGGTGACTCCATGTTCTCCATCTTGACCATGCCGGCCGCAAGTGCGAGCTCATAGCCGCGCTTGGCCTCCCGTCGCAGAGACTTGGCGTCCGCTCCCACGGGCGACAGGCGATCCATTGATGTGTCAGCACTGCGAGAAATCGGCGAATGCAGTCGTGGCGGTGGGTGCGCCGATTAGCTTATGTCTCTTGGCGCTCGCCCTCTGGAGTTCGCAAGTGACATGTTTCCACAGCTCGAGCGCCGCCGTCATCATCTCCATCGACCACGGTAGATGGAGAGTTCGGGAGCCTTGGCGGTCGGCCGCGCTCATTGGACATATTTCTCTTCATATTTGTATTGATCTCGATGGAGCCATGTGTCGGTCGGTTGGATGAAACCGTGGAAGCCGAGGTTTTTCGAGCCGACCGTAGTAAAACCTTATTTGACGTGTCTTGACACGTCGGACGCATCCCGCTCACAAAGCCTGATCTGCTCTTGCGATTGGTCTCGCTGGCGCCGCGCTCTGTGTTTGCCTGTTCCACTTCGCGCCCGACGTCGGATGGGAGGGGAAATCGCGATCCAGAAACCAGAGCAGAGGTCGGCCGTTGAGCCACGGCTCTTCGCAGCCAGTCACGACCGCTTCAACCACACAGAGACCGTCGTTCCGTCGAAGAGGGGGTCATCAAGCGGACTGTGTCGCATACAGGAGACCCTCTAATAGCAGCCACCCATCGCCACCCGATCCCCCATGCCACCCTCCGCTACAGTACTCTGCCAAGATGCCTGTGCTGGGAAACCCACAGCCCCGCAAAGTCGAAAGATTATGACCACACACCCATCGGGTGCCACTTCCGTCAGCGAGAGTTTGGTGAGCTCCTCAAGAGTCCCACGCAGACCCTGCCATCTGCGTGTTTCGTGATCCTGAGATTTCGAAGCTTTCCCAAAGAAGCTTTCTATTGGTCAAAATTAAATTTGATCGTTATCCATTGGTTGATTCACGTTAACGGCCACTTCAACTGCAACGAGGAGCTATTTTTGGGCTGTTCGCGGGCGGGTTTGATTTGCCAGACACGAACAAAAATGCGAGCCCTCTCCCTCCACTGGCGAGCTATTTAAGTATGGCGGCCCAGACTCCACGCTAAGCATCGATTGCAGCTCCCCCCGGACGGGCTCTGCCGAGAGACCAATGCCGGCCCCAGTCGCGCTTCCACCACCAGCACTACGTCGTGATCCTTCGAACGGTTCTGGTATCGTACTGTACGCCATTCAGTCGCCTATGCGCACAGATGACACTGACGTAAGGATTCCCTTTCGTCTGGTTCAGCTGCAGGGCAACACAGTGGTCGACGCGCCCCAACACCGGAACCGGCTACGACCTCGAGAGATCCGTACCAGACGAGCCGCCGCTCGACAGCAGGCGGCCCGACTCCAGCGACCCATGACACTTCCTCCATGGGGAGCGTCCGCGTCGTGGTGCGCTGCCGCCCCATGAATGTGAGTGAGAAGGCTCGTGGGGACGCGCATTGCTTCCGCTTCGCTCCCAAGGAAACCAATGAGATGCAGGTCGTCTCGTCCGCCGGCCATGGTCGGGAACTCGTGCGGAGCTTCCAGTTCGACTTTTGCGCGAACGAAGATCTCTCCCAGGGGAATTTCTTTCGCTCCTGTGGTGTAATCCCGCTCCTGGACTCCGTCGTCGATGGGTATCTCGCCACGATCTTCGCGTATGGACAAACGGGTTCGGGCAAAACCTACAGCATGTCTGGAATCGAAGAGGTTCTGGCCGTTGCCCAAAAGAAGTCACTGGAGGCACCGCCACAACGACCTTCCGTCCATAATGAAGTCGAGTTCTCGGACGGAATCATCCCTCGTGCACTCAGGTATTTGTACTCTCTCTTTGAACGGGCTCCTAAGGAAGTCAAGTTTGTTGTCCGTGCGTCCTACTGCGAAATCTACAACGAGCAGGTCTTTGATCTGCTCAACCCAGCGTCAGGCTCACTCCATGTTCGTTGGAATGACCGAAGTGGTTTCTATGTTCAGAATCTGCTGGTTGTGCAGTGCGACACCCTCGACGACCTCATGGCAGTCGTTCACGAAGGACATCGGAATCGAAGAGTCGGTTCCCACGATATGAACAAGGATTCGAGCCGAAGCCACTCCATCATGACCGTGCACGTAGATCGTGAGACAACTGACGTTAATGACGGTCATGTCGTAACAAAGTTTGGCAAGGTTTCGTTCGTCGACCTCGCTGGGAGCGAGCGCCTAAAAGAAACCAAATCATCCAACACAGAAGAGACGAGCAACATCAACAAAAGTCTGTTGACGTTGGGCAAGGTTATCTCCGCGTTGGCGTCAAAAGCGAGTACAAACTTCATTCCGTACAGAGACAGCAAGCTCACGAAACTTCTGATGGACTCGCTTGGAGGCAATGCGCTGACGCTCATGATTGCGTGTGTCTCTCCTTCGAGCGCGTCACTCGAAGACTCCCTCAGCACGCTTAACTACGCAACACGCGCGAAGAACATCCAAAACAAACCTACTGTACAAGTTGACCCCATGGAGTTCGCTTTGAGCAACTTGCGAAAAGAGAACCACATGCTTCGAGCTGAGAATGAGGCGCTGCGGATGAGGCTCCGCTCGCTGACTGTTGGAGCGAGGGGTGCCGTGCAGTCAAATAACGTAGCACAAATCCATGAAGAGCCATCGCGTCTAGCTGTAATTTCCTCTACGACAAGACTTCTCCCACCCCTGCTAACGGAGTCATCCCAGTTCTTGCCAACCACTGCAAATCACTCGAAAGAACGAAGATCAGGCACTGCAGCCTCGACCTTGTCTCACTCGAGTCCAACAGCACGAATACAAAACGTAGACGCCTTCCGGAACCAGCTTGTGGCTCTGCAAGAAGAGAACGACAAACTCATGCACCACGCAACTCAAGCGGAGCAGAGGATTCGCCAACTTAGAGAAGAGAACGATTCCCTGATAAACAAGCTAGCGCATGTGCAATCCAGAAACCCAGCGTCCCTGGCGACCAGAAATTCCCCAGCCAAGGGCTCTCCAACCAAGAGTGGGCGACCTGTTGTTGGTGGAGACGATCCGCTGGCTGCCGTCCAGCAGCTCAAAGCGCAGGTGGAGCAGCTGCAGCAGCGCGAGCAGGAGCTGATGCAGGCGCTGGTACGTCCCTCACGACGCGACGACGTCTGGCTGCGGTGCTCACTCGCTTCTCTCTCTCTCTCTCTCCTTCTAGGCACGACGAAGTCGAGGGAGTCGCGAGAGCTGACGAGAAGATACATGAACGTCCACTTGATGGTCCTTCCCATGCTCTTTCGCGCGACCTTCGCGCAACAATCGTTCCGCTGAGGTTTTCCCGTTCAGTTTAGGCGCGCATCTTTCCATGACCACAGGAACCGCGGAAATGGACACGGGGCCTTCGGCTTCGGCGGGCGCTCGCGAGGCCCCGGCGGTCGCGGGCGGCTCCGTGGCCGTCAAGAAGAAGAATTTGCTGGCACTCAAGCGCATGCTGGACGACGATGACGACAGCAGCGACGACGAGCCGCCGCCTTCGGCCGAGCCCGAGGGGGCGCGAGCGCGGCGCCCGAGCGGCTCGCGCAAGACCCGCGACGGCGCGAACGGGCAGGCAAACAGCGAAAAAAAGAAGCCGAAGAAGAATTCCAAGGCTGCGCTGGACGCGGACGTGAAGGTGCGCAGCGAGCGGCTCCAGCTGCGCGCGGCGATGATCGAGTCGACGGTGGAGAAGAGTGGCGCCCAAACCAAGAAGCCCACGACGCCACGCAAGCGCCGGCGCACGGGCAGCGATTCCATGCAGCCGGAGGCCGACAAAGAGGTGGTGCAGTCAAAGGCGGAAGGCGCGCCGAAGCGAGCGCGACTGACGCGGAAAGACTCGCGGGACGCGCTCAAGAAGAAAAGAGAAGAAGTGGAGAAAGCGCAAGAGCAAGTGGTGCGTGACGTGGAGAAGGCGGAACTCGCCATAGCGAAGGTGGTCGAGCAAGGGGTGGCCACGGAAAATCGTCAGTCCGAGCAATCCGGGGGAACCCGTGACGAACAAGCAGCAAGCGAGCCAACCGAAACTGCCGCGAACGCTGTACCACATGAAGACAAAAACATTGAGTCCGCAGATGCTTTGAAAGCGGGGGAACAAGGTGACGAGAAGGAGAAGGCGGCTATTGGGGAGCTCAGGGAGAAGGATACGCTGCCACCTAGGAGGCAGCGGCCCCGAGGTGGCGAGGACGAGACAGAGCCAATTGTGGAGCAGAGTGAGGAGGAAGCGACTGCAACTGTCAAGCGACGGCCACGGGGTGGTAAGAAAGAGATGGATTCAGTTGCGGATCGCAATGGGAAGGAAGCACCTGTAGCTGTGAAGCGAAGGCCTCGTGCCATCTCGGAGGATAGCGTCGGGAGTGAACCGGCACCCAAAGCGGATAAAATAGTGGAGATGGCTAATAGGGGCGAGAAGAAGCGAAAGCGGTTGAAGAGGCCGCTTGCAGAGGCTACAGCCTCTGAGAACGGATCCCACCCCCGACAGCAAACAGGCCAAGAACGTGCGTCGAAGCCAAAGCCTAGCAAACGTTTAGCATCGGCAGAGCAACGTGAAAAGCCCTCGGGTACCGAGCGGGACACATACAAGGAGAAAAGGTCTTCAGGTGACGGTTTAAGAGGTGGAAAGATCAAAGGTGGAGGCCGACGAGACGGAAATCATGACAAGTTGACAGTATCTGGCTCACTAGACGATTTCTTGAGGATGGAAAAGAAGTCCAAAGCGGGAGTGAGCGAACTCGCTACGAAGCGGTCGAAGAATTTGAGTCGTAATTCGGGCGGTGTATCTCTCGATGACTACATCAAAGAGCAAGAGCAATCTCGAGAGGCACAGAAAGGTCCTATCGATGAGAAGACTGAGGTTATCAGCGAGCGGCTTGATACTGATGAGGGAAGCGGAAAGAATGACGTTGTCGAGACTGCAACCGATGGAGATGCCCCAGATGCGGTAGGAAAAGAGGACTTAAACCTGGTTGGTGAAGGTGCTGTTGATGAGCACGGTGGACCTGTTGGAGAAACAAGCAAAGAAACCGAGCCTAAAAGCGCCAGTGTCCCCAGAACAAAGGAGGAAGGAGAAGAAGATGATGATGAAGAAGGAGCTGTGTCTGACCACGATATTGTCCCAAGAGCAGAAACATCTTCTGCAGAGAGCGTCGAGACGAAGCAACAAGAGCCAGCCGGGGATGCCGTGTCCTTTGTTATTCCGAAGAAACGGGTTGTGACCGAGAGTTCAGGCGATCAGTCGATCAAGAGGGACGCTGTTGTACTGAGGCCAAAACCAGTGCCATTGCAAGCACCAGCAGAGGGGGTTACCGTCGCCATCCCCGCTCCATCTCCATCTCCGGTCTTCAGCGTTGACATGAATCTCACACAAACCGACGATACAAGTCAGAAGAAACCCCGAAAAAAGAACGTTGTGCCACCCAAGATGATGCCTTTGACACAGCGCGAAAAGGATTTTATGCGACTTGCAAAGAAAACCAACTCACTTTTAAAGGCAGCAACTGTTTCGGGAACGCACGGCTCAAGCTCTCAAGTATCTAAGATGTCACCGTTCGGTTGTACGAGTGATCGTTATGGTGTGCTGGTGGAGTCAGGAAGCACATACACTGAACCAACCACGCGAATGGCGTGTCCGACGCGAAAGAAGATACAAGATGGAAATCATCCGCCAGACTACTTTGGAGTTGCAATGAAGATGCCTCCTTGCGCTAGGATCGATGAGTCAACTGGATCGGACGGACACACGAATGCAAACTCCGCGATACCTTGCTACGAGACGCTTGAGTTTGAGAGACCTGAAGATCGCACTTGGTATCAGAAGCGTATGTACGGCACACCGTTTGTACCGCAACTTTTACGCGAACGAGTCACACTGGTTATGCGCAATGCTCGGTACGTGCGGAAGTCGGCAGGGCTCCAGTTCAACATGCAACGTGACAAGGAAGAATTTGAGACGCAACTTGCAAACCGATACAAGATTAACAGCAGTACTCCGCGATGCGATATCCTGTTCAAGAACTGGCAGCTACTCTCGAACGGACGGACGACCTTTGTATTTCTTCACTACATGAACCGGGAAGATGCCTTGCTTGCTCGAGCGCGCTTCAAAGACGATGAAGGGCAACCGCTTATCATTAAGGGTGAATCGCGAGCAAGTGAACTGGCCATGAATGGCAATGTGCGTCCTGGTGTCTCATCAGTCTTATCGCCACCTCCGCACGGCTCCCCACAACCGAGACGTCGCTCGCGGTCGGGTTCAAACGGTCACTCACCACCAAGACGACCGGAACAACGAGGGCGTGAAGGGAGAGATCGATTTCCCCCTCCACCTCAAGCCGATCGAGGTCCACGTCCACCACGTGATCGCAGCAGGAATCGCGGAGGCCGACGCCAACCTTTCAATGGCTCAGAGCCTCGCAACGGAAATCGTTATGGCCCTCGTTCACCACCTCGTCGACAGACTCGGTCTCGTTCGCAATCGCCAACCCACCCTCGGTATAATTCTGGTCAGCATGATCAGTCAACGCAGCCCAGCGTCGTGGTATCCAGCCAACAAAGTGACAGTCAAGATGACATGTCAACACTCTCTGCTAGCCAACCCTCTCAGGATTCGCAGTTCCAGAGCCAAGCCTCGAGCACTCATGAACATTTGGTCGAGGAAGGCGAGAGTTTGAGTCAAGAAGCTCCCGACCAGGATATGCGGCCACCGGGAATTGAGTTCAGTCAACCTCCACGTGGCCGCGGCCGTTCCCGGTCTCGATCTCGGCCAAGAGGATACGACGACAGGCACCCCCATCCGCACCCGCATTCGATCCGAAGAGGTTCGGAGGATCAGTCATTCCAACGAGATAGACGAAACAGCGGTGAATACTTCGGTCGTGGACGCGATATGAGACGAGGGCGGCCCCCACCTCCTCCACTTGGGCGTGATGGCCGTGAGCATGGGCGCTTTAACGACCACTACCACCACCAGCAACACCACGACGATTGGCAGTCGCATCCGCGCGATTTCGATCGGCACAGCCATCACGGTGCTGATCCACATCGGCGCTACCATCACGACGGGCGACGTTTCCACTAGATGATCGTGTTATTTATTTATGCAGGAGTGTATGCGTCAAGCGAAATACAAGGAAGCCTGGTGAGGTGGATTATGAGGACGTGTTGAGCTCCAGATCGCGTCCCTTCTTGAACAGGAACTCAGCCAAATAGTCGATCGGGTCATCAGGCTGCACCTTTACCACCTCCAGCATGCCTTCCGTCAGTGCTGGCAGCACCGTGTCCATCAGGTACGCCCGCAGGGGTTTGGCGCGTGCCTCTAACAGCTCGGCTTCTTCCCTTTGGATGATCTCTAGGCGTGCTCGTTCTGCCTCCAGCCGAGCGTGTTGAGCTGCCTGGTCGCGTTCCTCCTGTTCGGCTTCCTGTTGCTTGAGCCGTGCCTCTTCTTCCAACTTCTTGCGAGCAAACTCACGCTCCATCTGTCTGATTTCATCTCGCGTCGGGTGGAAGTTGTGGGGCTTTCCGCCCCCTTGCTCCATGTAGCTCTTCACAGGAGACAAGAGGATATCACCATCCGCGTAGCTCGACTCACTATCCAAATGAATCTCTAGGACCTCAACTCCATCTCCAGCTGCCGTCGACTTTTGCTCAAAGAACGTGACAAGCGCTTCTGCTTCTGCGGTGAATAGCGCGTGGCGAGCGGAGAACTGGCTCTGCGTGTTGCCCGTCGCGATCGCTTGCTCTTCGCTGAGAGACTGAGCCCGCTTTTCAAGCATATCTTGTGGCGCCTGGAGAACGACGATGCGGTTAGGAAACTGGATTTGTTTCTTTGGACGGAGCTTGTCGAGAATGGCTTTGGATCTCGATTTCGAGAGCGACGCCGACTTGGCCTTCGCTTCGTCGTCGCTTTCACCCCCAGCGTCGTCACCAGGGCTTTCTGGCTCAGCCTTCGCGTCCGCATCGGCTTCTCCATTCTCATCACCCTCAGCGCTGCCAGCGGTGCCAATTAACTCGAAGATCTTGCCAGCCTGTGCCGCCGATATCGGCAGCCCATCTAGCACGTATCCTTGGTTTCGACACACCGCACTAGTGAGTTTCCATCGGAGCAGAGCGACCATCGTCGACTCCGGGAGTTCGTCTACGCTCGTGTGCTTCGTCGCGTTGCCCGTGTCTCGCCACGCTTGAAGTTCTACTCGAAGCTGCTCAATCTGAGGATCGTCTTCCTCGACTCTGACAAACTCGTTGCCTCCCGAGTCTTCTTCCGGTTTCGCCTCAGCTGCCGCATCGGTATGCTGTAGAGGACTAGCTCTCTCCATCGAGAGCACCTCTTCGGCAATTGAATCGAGCGTGAGATGGGGCAGGTAGTAATCCTTGGCCAATCGCTGGCTCAAAAGCGTTTTGCCCACGCGAGGAGGACCCAGCACGACGGTCTTGAGTGGTCGCAGATCCATGCAGGCGATATTATCTTCCACGTAGAACGCCAAGTTGCTCAGCAGCCCAGTCGATACGTGTTTGTACTCGTCAATCGGCACGAGCGAAGTCATCACGAACGTCTCGCTAGACGAATCAAAGCACAAGTGAAGCTGCAACGCCCCCAGCACGCCACTCCCACCGTCCAAGTCCCCGTCGTCTTCACTAATGAGGAGCGTCTCCACTTCGTCCTCGGTCAGCTGATCGCGGATCTTTCCATTGCCGAGCAGGACACTGAGTCCGACGCATAAATCGCGCAGAGTCGTGCTCTGGCTAGTGCTGTCAGTGGCGACAATGTAGTTCTTTGGAATCGACGGGGTGACCGCGAGGCGGCTCACGAGAAGACCCAGGTCGTATACGCTCACCATGGGGAGCAGGTTTTCGCCACGCTTAGCTGAAGAGCTCCCTGGCAACGCCGGCACAAGCAACTCCTTGTCTGGATACATCCATGCGTTGCGAAAGAGTGACGACAAGCTGCTTTGAGCTCCTCCGTATATCAGGCCCGCGGCCACGACGCACGTCTCCAACACCTCGGCTTTGTTCGCGCTCAGAATCTGCGTCTCGGCGGTTTTGAGCTCCGCGTACTTCTTGGCGGGCTTGCGCGTCTTGAAGTCATCTTCACTGTGCCCGCGCTGCTCTTTTTGGCTTGCGAATGCGGCGTTCTTGCTCCACGTGAGCACGCTGGAGACGGCGACGAAGCGCCTCACGCTGCCTGACCCGCCGTCTTCCTCGTCGTCCGCCGACAGCGCGGCCTTCTCGAACAGCTTGAGCAAGTCCATGGCGGATTTGATGTCGTGTGCGAGCCCGGTGGCGACAACTACATCGGCTTTCTGGACCAGTTTCATGACGGACACTTTGTCGCTGACCGTGGCGACGGGATCTTTCACGGCATCCTCTCTGTCGCTCGAAGGGTGGGCGAGCAGCTTGCGCTTCGCTGGCGCGACGAGCGATTTCGACGGGACGGAGCCCAAGATCTCATGGTTGGCATCCTGCAAATGGCGTGCGATAGTCGTGCCCAGCGTCGTGTGCAAGTCGGTGACGAAGACCCGCATCGTGAGAGCGACTTATTAGACTGGCAGCGGCTCCCAACCTGAAGCGCCCGCTTGGAGTCAGTTGGAGTCGAAGAAACGGCGGCACGCGGATCCAAAATAGCCAACAGTCGAAGGTCCGTGTCATGCTGGTCAATGCGAAGAGAAGAGGTGCTATCTTTGTCCTATTGTGGTGCCGATCCCTTGCCGCACTTCGACCTCGAATCAACCCCAAGGTGTATGGGAGATGCCGTGGGAGAGCGGTTCCATGGTCTCGGGTTCGCCCACCAACAAGCGCAATGGTGTGATATCCCGCTTGTCGTCGGTAGCGGAGTATTCTCAGTGCGCTGTGTTTGTAGTTGGGGTCTTGGAAGTCAAGATGAAGCAGCGGCTCGAGCAGGACCACGACGCCGTGGCGATCGGGTCTCTTCGACACTCGCCGTCCAGGTCCGACCACCACCAGCACCCCGCCAAGAGAAGCAAACGAGTCCACAAGCTGCCCCAGCTGAACCACTCGCGGTCCGAGGCTGACGCCGCGCGACCGCCGTCGTTCGAGGTCGCGCGCTCGCAGATCATGGACAGATTGGATCTTCCGTCGCCCACGCGCTCGCTCATTCAAAAGCACGTCCAGCATGCCAAGCACGAGGACGCAGCCACGCAAAGCGCGTTGCCGCCTGTCGCCGGCGCCTTTAAGAAGCGCGCAGTTCCTCGGTCGTTGTTTCCGCAGGCGTACCAGCGCGGGGAACTGCCCATCATGGTTGAGAGCAAAGCTGGCGGCCAAACGTTGCGGTGGACGCAAGACATTAAGACGCTCGATTACGCCAAGCTGCTCCCGCTCTTTCTCAGCGGCATGCGCGAGGCGGGCTTCCCCTTCAGCTTTATGGCCCGCGAAGGCGCGTTCCAGTTGTTGCAGTTCGGCCAGCACTTCCCAGAGCGTGTGCTCGACTGTCTGCCTCAGACCATCCCGGCCGTACGGTCGATCCTGGACCTGCGAGAGACGCAGCACATGCGTGACGCACTGCTGGTGATCCAGAGGCTCGCGCGCATCGACGGCGTCGGCCCGGCGCTCGTGCCGTACTACCGACAGCTCTTGCCGACGCTCAATCTGTTCAAGGCCAAGCGACGGAACATGGGCGATGCCATGGACTTCCAGCAGCACAACGCGAAGGACCTGGGCGAGATGATCGTCGAGACGCTCGAGCTGCTCGAAGTCGTCGGCGGCCACGACGCCTATGTGAATATCAAGTACATGGTGCCCACGTACGAAGGCGCGCAGATGCAAAAGTAAGGGCGACCAAAACAATGAAAATAGTTGACTGTTAGACGGACGAGGCGATCGCGACGTGCAGAAAGCCGTCCGGGTAGGCGAAACTCTCGTACAGCGCGAGTAGCGGTACACTCGTAGGGATCTCGACGCCGTGCGAGACGGCTTTGTACTTGGACGGGTGCGACAGAGAGAAGAGGTCGGGCACGAGAGAGATGAGCACATCCGCGAGCGTCTCGAGCGTCGGACTCACGGGCATTTGGATGACAACCGGATCGTTCTCGAGGTAAAGGCGCAGCGGCACGAGCCGCATAGAAGTCGCCGCGAGTGCGAGGTCGCGCGTCGCAGCGGAGAACGAGGCGAGGTCGTCTGTGAAGCAGATGTGGTTAGCAGATTACACTCGTCGTGAGGGAGGACACGAACCCACTCTGCACGATGCTGGTCCAGATCTGGGTCTGCTGGGCCTCGGGCAAGCCCATGATGAGCTTGGTCGAGCCCGTGCGCAAGAACATCGACTGCTTGAGCGCGTGCATGAAGTGGGACTCGACCACCTGCTCGTTCTCACACGGCAGCACCTACATCGTGCGCCAGCGTCAGCGAGCGCGCAATCTCCATTTGGTGCTCCGAGCAGTCGCCCACCTCGTCTGCTGGGAAGCCAGAGAAGTGGACGGTGATGCGCCACGGCAGATGACGGCTCTCGTGCGCGTTTGCGTGCAAGTCGAAGAGCAATCCGCAGGGCAGATGCCACTTGAGCGGCTTGCCCTTGTGCTCGAACCAGATCGAGTTGCCCGGCAGGCCCGCGATCGGTGGCGCGGCGTCGCGAAAGTACTCGATCACGGCGCGCGTCTGCGAGATGAGGTAGCCCATGCGCGGCAGCATGGCGTAGAACGGGCGAGGCGCATGGAGCGTCGTCACGTCGGCCGCGTGGAGCGTGAAGACCACTGGCACGCGGCCGTACCAGAGCTTCTGCTGCAGCGCGGTCGCCATCTTCGCAGCAGATCACGAATCGCCCTTGAGCAGCTCCATGGTCCATCTGATTCTCAGCGTTGAACCAATGAGAATATCCTAAACCACAGATTCCGTTCTGAGAACTGAATCGTTGAAGTGGTGCACATAATATTTCAGCCAGCCAACATGGCTACACTCATGGCTTCGGAGCTCTACGTCACGAAGGACCCCGCTCGCGTCTTGTTGCTCTTGGACGGCGGTAGTAGCGAGGGCGGGAGCTCGTCGGGGACCGTGTCGCCTTCCATGGCCTTGCTGCAGAGGTACATGGCGACAGCAAACTCGTCGGCGTCCATGTACCCGTCCTTGTCCACGTCCGAGATGTCCCAGATCGCCTTGAGCGTTTCCTGCGGACAGCCCGTGGCCTGGAGCGGAGCCATGCACACGGCGCCCGTCGCTCTCCCTGTTGCATCGACGCGCAGCGTCTTGAAGACGGCGTCGTACTCGGCTTTGTAGGGAGTGATCTCCCATCCGTACTGCTCGGCTGAGATCGCGAAGGGGTTCGTCAGCACCGCGTCCGAGGTCTCGCTCTTGCTTCCTTCACGCTTCGGCAGCAGCGACATGAGCTTGGGGATGTCTTTGGAGAGCAGCTCGTCGATCTCCTGGATGGCCTTGACGTTCAGACTAGCAAACTTGTACAACTTGCGCTCGCTGCACTTCTTCGCAAACTCGTCGATGCTGGGGAAGTCGCCCGGCGGCAAGTGGTACTTGCGCTGCACCTCTCGGAAGATGTCGCCCATGTTCTCGATCAGCTCTCGCTGCTTCTTCTCCTTGCCCATCATCGCCGGCATCTTGTCCTTCAAGTGGCCGATCACGTACGAGTGGACCTTGGCGAGCCGCGCGCGCTTGACGAACTCGTTGATCTTGCGCACGGCTGCGTTCTGCGGCAAGTTGCGTAACTCGGTCATGAGATCTTTCTCCTCGGCCTCGAAGAGCGCAGCGTTGTCCGTGTGGAGCAGCGGCTGGTCCCAGAACGAGCCGATGAACACGCGCATGACCTCGGGCGTCTTGAGCACCTTGCCCATCGACCACATTAACGCGCCGTAGCTACACCACAGCCCACACATGACCTCAGACGTTAGAGTTCGAACAACAGATCCAATAGCATTAGCAGGGCCGGTCGTGATCGGATGCCGTCGGGCTCACTTGGTGAGCCGTGGGCCGCTTGGCTGGTTTCACGAGAGAACTGAGTTCTCTTCAGAACCCCTGCGCAACGGTTCGATCTGCATTCGTCACTTCACGTTTCCGGCCCCGCTCGTCGTTCTCGACACTTACACTCGCATGAGCCGCTGCTGGTCGATCTGGTCGGCCTTGTTGAGCACGCAGCGGATCTTGTCGTCGTGGCCCTTGAGCACCTCGATGACGCGCTGGAACTCGTCCGAGATGTCGAGCTTGTGGGCGTCGAAGAGCAACAGAATCATGTCCGAGCGCTCGGCGAACCAGCGCGCAACCTGCACGAAGTCGTAGCCGCGCGCGATGCGCTGCTTCTCGCCCGAGAGGATGCCTGGCGTGTCGATCACCGTAATGTTCTCGAGCAGCTTGCACGGCATTTGCGCGGCCTCAAACTTGTTGAGGAAGGCCGTGCCGAACATGGAGAGCCCGCCGTAGGGCAGGTCGGGCGAGACAGCGACGGCGTTGCCCGGCACGACGCGCTCCTCGTCGCCGTACATGACGGCGATGAACCGGTCGGTCGTGGGCTCGGGCCCGATGCGCTGGCCCGGGAACGACTTGCCCAGCAGGTACTCGATGAACGACGTCTTGCCGACCGAGTACTGGCCGATCATGAGGATCTGCGGCTTGGCGTCGAAGTCGGCGTCGCTCCAGAGCGGCGAGTGGAAGTCGTCGAAGCCGTACTTCTTCTCCAGCGGCCGCAGCTTGGCCGCGTAGAGCCGCTTGAGCCCGTCGATGACTGCGCGGCTGCGCGTCGCGATGTCGGCGCCGTCGCCCGAAAGCAGCGCGGCCGACGTGCTCGCGCTCGCGCTGCGCGGCGACGGGTCCGAGGCCGTCGGCATCATCTCCTGGGCAGCTCTTCTCTGCGAATGGAGCGCGTCATGCTGCCGCGACGTCGCGACGCGACCGTGCACGGAGCGCGAGCTGAAGCGGCGCGGAGCCGCCCCCTCGCGGCGCGCCGTCCCATGGCTCGTGTGGAGATGGAGTGGTGGTGGCGGCGTTGGTGCGACACTCGCGCAACACGCGATGATGCCTCCTGCGTCAACAGGGCTTCGATGATGGCGGTCCCGCAGCGGACGTATACGTCTGAGATATGCGTCGAGGTCGTTCTTAGCAAAACAATAAATGAAGAGAGAAATAAATCACTACGCAGGGGCTTAGTAGGCGACGCGCTGATATCGCATGGCGGCGTCGTGGTGGTCGTAGGCGCCCGGCGGACTGGATCGGTGGGAGTGGTGGCGGTGCTGGTCGTGCGGTGCAGGGTAGTCGTCCACGACGATCCTCTGCATCTTGAACGGGCTCGCGGGCGTGACGGCGGCCGTGAGCACGGGCGACGGGCTGTCGCTGTAATGGCGACGCGGCTGCTGGTGGCTGAACGCGTGGTCGAACCTTCGCTCCGGCATGGGCTCGTCGTGGCCCTCGCGGGTGTGCTTGTTGCCGATCACGCCCATGACGATATCCTCTTTCAGGTGCTGCTCCGAGAGGCTCTTGTGCTCAAGGTGGCGGAGATGCTCCTCGGCGGACTGGCGCTCAGCATTCGACACGCCGTCGCGTCGCACGTACGTCGCCGAGCCGAGCTTCTTCGGGATTTTGACATCTGCGATCGTGTGGCTCGCGAGCTTCTTGGAGATCCGCATCGGGTTGCAGTTGAGACGCGACGTGAGGAACGCTCGCAGCGTCGTGCCTTCGGTGATGTCCAGCACGCCGCGGAAGAAGCAGTCGATGAGGCCAGCGGCGTACTCTTCCTCGTGGCGAGACCACGGGCCACTACGCGAGTACGAACGTGGGGCGTTGCTCGGGCTCTTGGTGCTCGGAGTGGAGGACGAGCCCGACGGCTCGGCCTTGACGCGGCGCGAAGGCGTCGACACAGGCGACGACGCGACCGAGGCCTTCTCTTCGGCATCCTCGTCATCCTCGTCTTCGCCGTGCGTGTCGGCCTGAGCCTGCGCCTCCTCACGAGCCTGAAGCCAGTTCTGACGCAGCTCGAACACGTGCGCCTCGGCCTCGAAGATCTCGGACGACGAGTCGTCGTCGTCCTTTCGCGAGTACGTGATGCTGCCGATGTTCTCGGGGAACTTGTGCTCGCCCATCTTCCGTGGGGCGAGCTTCATGGAGAGCGTCTTGGCCGAGCACTCGAGCTGCTCGCAGAGATACGTCACGAGCCGCGTGCCCTCGCGCAGCTCCAGCAGGCCGTCCACAAAGTACTCCACGAGCGCCGTCGCGAACTCCTCTTCCTCGGGCGAGTCGAAGCCCGTGCGGATGATCGTCGGGTGGCGGCGCTTGGCGTGCGGAGGGGATGACTTGGCGGTGGACGCCACGGACGGACGGCGGGATTTGCGTCGCGCGGGCGTGGCCAACGAGAGCTGAACGGGCGAACGGGACCCGTTCTTGAACCCCTTCGCGCCGAGCACGAGCGGCGAGACGTGCTCCTTGGCCGAGCCGCTCGCCTGGCGTGGCGTCTTGTCGGTCTCGTCGTTCATCTCGCGGAAGCACTCGCGGCGCAGGCGGTCGAGGACCTCGACGACCTCCTGGCGGTCGGCGTCGCTGGGCGCGGGCTTGAGCGACACGAAGACCGAGGCGCCGACCTTGCGCGGGATCTTCTTGTCGGCGATGGTCTCGGTCGCGAGCTTCATGGAGACGCGGCGGCGGTTGCAGCTGAGCTGCTCGGCCAGGTACTTGCGCAGCGTCGTGCCCTCGGCGATGGGCAGCGCGCCGCGCAGAAAGTAGAAGATGAGCGCGGCCGTGTATTCCTCCTCGGCGCGCGTCCAGAAGCCGCTGCGTAAGTACGTGGGCGACGACGACGGCGTCACGCTCGCGTCCTGCTCGTCCTCCTCTTCGTCCGGGTCGTCCTCGTCCTCGTCCGGCACGCGTGCCTTGCGACTCTGTTTGGACAGCTTCTTGGCTTTCTTCGTGGCTTTGGCTGGTCGCATCTCTGGACTCGCGCGCTCCTGGATCATGGCGTCGGCCTGGAAGAGCAGGTCGAGACCGGAGAACCCGGCGGGCTGCGGTTGGGGGCGCGCGCGGTGCTCGAGCTCGTCCTCCGTCTCGTCGTCGTCGATGTCGGCGCGGGGTGCCGGCTGCGGCAGGTCGCTGAGGATCTCGACGGCGTTGCGCATTTCGTCGACGCTCCAGCGCGTGGACGCCGCGACGGGTGACGGCGACGGCGAGGATGCGTACCCGTCGTCCTCGTTGTTCAGGATCATCGACAGGTCCATGTTCGTCGAGGGGTTCCGGAGAGAGAGCCGAACGTGGAAGAAGAACGAGAAGTGTCCAGGAGGGAGCGGTGGGCGGAGAACAAAAACAAAGTGGAGGGGGGTGGGAGGACGGGAGGGGAAGGAGGGGAGGAAGGTGACTGCTTGCTGTTGCTGACTTGCGACTGGGGGGACAGGGCGGAGCGTGTGTGGCAACACGACGCACTCGCCACACGCTGGCTTAAAACCCGAGAGAGCCCGTCCAGCGCCAGGCCAGCCCAGTGTTGCTGACAACAAAACAGGGGAGGAGCGGAGCCTCCCCTCCGCTCAAGGGGCTGTAATCTGAGTTGCACTTTGGCGATGCAGCGACTGAACGCTGTGCAGTTCCAAGTGCGAAAAACCATCGGCTCGTCTGACAAGGGCAGCAGAAAAAAGGCCATTCGTACGAGCGTGCGAGACGTCACGCTCAGGTTTTCTGCCCCACAAAGTCACTGCAACGGCAACGAGGTACAGTACCTACAGTACGAGTTCCAAGAGTGGGTAGGTTGACGCATAGAACGCGGAAGGGGAAGGGCAGGGCAACCCAGAGCAACTGCCGCTAGTTCCACCAGGCCCGAGCCACGATGATACGGATAGGTACATCCGCCGGATCTTGGTGGGTTGGTTGTCGGTTGTCCACCACACTCCGGCCTGGAGAACGTGATCAACGCGCGAGGGTTCCTTTGGTCCGGCCTGAGCGATTGCCAATGCCACTCCCGTCTGGATGGAGAGACGAGTGTACACGACCAACCACTCTGGCTCTGAAGGAGACGTCCGTATCATCGGCAGCGCCAGTGCGTGGCGGAGTCAGTTCGTGGGGTGGGCGATCTTGCCGCAGCCAGGTTTCCCTGCGCATCAAAACCAGATGCTGCGATTTGCTTGCCCGCGACACCACTGTTGTGTCCATCTGAACCGTCTTGTCGTCGAGTCAGCCTCCAGACGTGTCACAATCTCCAAGCCACCCGGGTGCCACCAGTGCCGAGCGGGGAACAGGGCGGAAGACCAACAGGGGTGGACACCGAGACTCTACCGATGCTGCGCCGCTGCCGCTCGGCACCTTTGCCGCGAGTTCGCCATCGCTTGTCTTTCCGTGGGCGTGTCACTGCGGCTTGTCTATTTGGGCTTCTCGGGACGGATCGGGGGAAGGGGCTTGCGTGATGATGGAAGTTGTCGACGTTGCAGTGCTTTTTCCACGAGCAGACTCTTTAGGGGTCGGGGAATCATGCCGTACAATCCATGTTTCTCTTGACCGTGGCACTGAGCAGGGGTGTTAAAGCCCGGACCGCACGTTCTCTTGAAGCGGGGGAAAAGAGCACAAGTGCGAATCGCGAGTGAGAGAGAGAGAGAGAGAGGAGAGAGAGGGAGGGAACGACCGAAGATGTGACACATCAAGGCGCAAACCGTGGCATTCGCTGGAGCTTGTCTCGGGCCAGGCTCCGGCCCACCCCTTCTTCGAGCCTCGAGGATCTCCCGGACACACCGACACGGGCGTTGACGTCCACGGCAACACCGACACGTGCGACTCGTCCACGAACAAATCAGCAAAACGCTGGCCGGCTGGATCGAATATTTCGATCCCAACCAGAAATTTTTGTGCACTCGGAGGATGGTGGACGCCGAGTATCCAGCGGAGAAAGAGCGCCGATCTGGGGCGGTTCGCGTTGAACTGCGCGTCCTTTCGCGAATCGACCCACCACTTTCTGTGAAACTGCTGCAAGTGGATGCATCAGCCACAGCGGGAGCGACTCGTGGCTTCCAAGACTTCCAAGACTTCCCAACGCCGCGCCAACTAACCCCCATCAATTGTTTACTATCCACTGCGCTAGGACAGAGACCCAAGGTGGAAGCCCCTTCACTCCCACGACTCGACCATCATGACTCGACCAACAGGAGGGTCGTACGGTTGGTGGCGCTCTTGAATACGCTGTCAGCCACTCGCAATCGCTTCCCAAAGACTGCGAGGTCATCATGGGAAGGACCATGGGACAGTGCATGGCAACGGTTGTCGACGCGACAGACGTCCTCCACTCAAGTGGATGCGCGTGGTTGGGCGTTATTGAGTATGGGTACGCAGCATAACTTGCCCAATGGATGTTGATTATGCCATGCCGGACTGTCGAGCCAGCTTCGATGGGTGACACCGCCACTAATGGTTGATTGTGGGCCGAATGTCTCGAGCCAGACACGACGAGGCTCAGCACGCGGCAACGTGATGACGACTGCAGCATGATAAGCGAGTCGTCGTGAACTTCGATAGGGTCAGGCTTGTTGTGACGTTGTCTTTATGAAGATGCATGCGGGTCGCTGGCGATCTGCATCTGCATGGCCCGCGTCGATAGTGCTAAGCCATTAAACGTCCTGCACTATTCTGCAATTCTATTAGATGTCCGGCACTGCCTTTGGTGGTGAAACGATCCAAACCCTTGGACTGTGCTTATTAACGGCCTCTCCTTCTATCACTTGCAAAGAAACAGCACTAAAGAAAATTCCCATGTACGACGGTGGTCCAATTGATGTCTACTGTATTGTGGCACCGGAGGAGACAAGGCTAAGCGGGAATTGCGAAACAATGGGCGAAGTCTAGGAGATAAAGTCGAAGGAGCCACCAGGACAGACACCATACAGACTTAACAAGTCAAAGTCCCGAGGTCGCGTGTTGAATCCATCACTATACTGGCTGTTATCGGTGATCGTGTTGTAGACGCAATGCTGGTTTTAGCTTGTTATAGACACGCAGGTGGCGAGTCCACGCGATGACGTCAAGACGATATCGAAGGAGGCATAGAGTGCACTAAGGCGCGAGGTGCGGAGGGCTCGCGATGACGTTATAGGTAAACATTGCCGAGGATGAGATGGTGATCGTCAATCGAATTCAGCGATGCCATTGCAAGTTGCGAGTCCTGTCACAGGGCCAAGGAGGATTCTGACTCATCGCCATCTCTATTAGATAAAGAGGAGAGTCAACTCAGACACACCAGATCACGAGGTCCCAGGGCAAGGATCCGTCTTGAGCTGCCCTCAACGTGGAAGTTGCATTGCTGTGGTGATGCTGCTCGGTGCGTTTGAGTTCTCATCATCTGATAATGGGCCACTGCACGGCTGCCTCCATGTGAACGAACCTCCTGACTTCAGGCTCTGTAATAGCTATGATTTTACTATAAATACAAGAGTGAGCTGGATGAATTTCGAGTCCTTTTGGTTGCCAAAGCATCTATCAAGCGTTGATTCTCCGAAAATGTGCTCTTGCTTCATACTTTCTAAGCAATCTTGATGTGCGAAAATCCAATTCTTGTCAGTTGGATTTCTCGCTCGCGATCATCAGCACATACGTACTGCTACGTGGTAGCCTTTACTGATGTGGTGCAGCGGGATGGTTCGCCACCGCTGTTGTGAAGGACCAAGAAGACCTCAAGTCGTCTCCGAACTCGGTTGCGCCCTATCATTGACTTCGCGTCGTGCTCCGTGCTAACTTGCCACGGTTAAGGACGGTGGAAGACACGCTCCCGTCTCGACTATGTCCCAAGCAAGCGCTGCCGAGCAAGTTTCTGCTCACCAAGAAGGCTGCGCATGATATTCCCCAGTACACACAGCATACTTTTCGAGCAAGGGTGCACACACCAACAGGCCCACCAGTACCTATGCAGATCTTGGCTTGCGATGTGGCAGAACAAGGCTGCCAGTCGTGCCACTACCAGAATTCCCATCACGAGTTGATTTTCACTAAACTTGCTAGATGGCCTTCAAGCGGACCCTTCATCACATATTTTTAATCCAATCCCGATACAACGAGGCAAGGCGTTGCCCAAACTCATTCAAACTGAAATCAGCACAGAGGTAGTATTGAGAGGACGATCGTGAATCGCAGTAGCCGAGCAGTGCGTAACTTGCAGTTGACAGAGGCTGCTTCAAATGCATTTGCGCAATTCTTTTGAATGGTTCATACGGGATGCCACTTATATGTTACAGGGAAATTACTATCATACACGTCTAAGCTCCAACGATTCGGAAGGCAATGGCCGTTAACAGGCCGACACCACTCATCTATCGGCTTTCCGCGTACTGCTTCAGCAGATCTCGCAGCTCATTGATGCGCACAGCCGCAAGGCTTAGAGTTGCTTGCATGTCGTTTACAGCGCCTTGCATCAGCTTCACTTCCAAGTTGAGGTCTTCTGACTCTAGGATTGGGTGGTCGATGCACGGATCTACGAGATCCAACGAGGACTCGGCCTCTTCGAGATCCGACGCGACGCCGACAGGCGACGACGGTTTGGGGATGACTTCGTCGTCCAGCGCGACCTGCTTCGCGCGCTTCGTCATGGTCTCGACGTTAAGGGCTTCATTGCGGCTGCGCTTCTTGGGGGAGACGACCTGAACTTGGCACATGGAGCCGAGAGGTTGTCGAGTTACAGTACCGGCACCGCGCAGTCAATTGAGGAATGTGCCCCTCACGAGGTGGTCGGTGTTGATAAATTCAGTCTTGAGACGCGACCTGGTTCAAATGTTTGGTCGGTCATTCTGATTAAAATAACTAGAATAAAGTATAGGAATGAAGACCAAGTCAGTAGGTCGGTCGGACAGGGTGCCGTCTCTTTGAACGAACACAACGGAAGTTCAGCGGTCGGTCGCGTTTTCCCGCTTACTAGATCTTGATTTTTGTATGGTTAGACACTCTACCTCTCCCGACTGTATACGGACGGTCGGAAAATGCAAACGGACTCAACTTGACGGTCGGTCGGTATCTTGCTTTTTGTATTGAAATTTTGGCCCGCGGTTATAAGGAACGGCAACCATCAGCGGTTGGGACACTGCAGCATACCTTCACGGTCGGTCGGTAGCTTGTGTTTTGTATGGATTTTGGACTTTAAATTGGCGAGCTTTGACAAGAAATTCATGGTGCCTGTAGAGAAACCTGTGACTTGTGATGGTCGCTTCAGCGCCACTCAACTTTCCGAATGTGTGCCTTGAGACCGTGCTTGATTGCAAGCGTGAGTCCGATCTCCTGCGTCATGTCCTGGGCGGGAAGAACCTCTAGGTGGAATCCCCGAAGCACCTTGGCGACCACCAACTTCATCTCAAGCATCGCGATGCTCGCGCCCATGCACGTTCTCGGGCCAGCGTGGAAAGCCATGAACTCGAACGGCGACACGGAGATAATCCCGCCAGTTGATTCGTCGATCCATCGCTCTGGACGGAAGTCACTTGCGTCGTCTCCCCAGACACTTGGCAAGCGTCCGAGCGCGTACGCTGACAGTCCGATTCGCATCCCAGCACGAACGAAGGTGCCGTCAGAGAGAACTGTGTCGGTTTTGGCCTCACGAGTGTTGAAGGCCGCCGGAGGGTACAGCCGGAGCGTCTCACGCAGCGCCGCTTCGAGGTAGACGAGCCGGCCGATTTGGTCCATCGTGAGTGGTGTCGAGCGGTCGCAATCACCAAGTTGTTCGTCCAACTCCTTACGGACCTTGGCTTCAGCACGAGGATGCTGATTCATCATATACGCAAACCAGCTGAGCGTGTCGGCACTGGTGTCTCGCCCAGCAACGAGGAACACCATCACGATATCGCGCAGCATTTTCGGCGAGAGAGTCTCATTCTCATCGCCACCCGAATGGTCGAGGAAGAGCGAGATGATGTCTGTTGTGGAATCCTTTTGCTGAGGTTGTCCGCTTTCGCGTACGCGGCCATCTAGCGATTTTGCAACGACATCAACGAGGATCTCGTCAACGATACGAAGGTTCCGGGCGATTTCTCCCTCGGCGCCCACCCCAAGCCAGCGCTGAGTCTTCCAGAACCAACTCGGTAGTCGGAATCGAAGCAACAGCAACGGTGAAATGGCGTCCATAGCTGTATGGAAGGGATGCTCAAGCTCTGCACCAAGAGAGCCCATTTTAATCCCGAAGGCGATTTCCGCAAAAGTCTCGATCGTGAACTCCCGGAAGAGTCGGACGAGATCCATAACTTTGCTCGCGTCTTCTTCCTCGTCTGATGCTTTGGCGAGGATCTCGAGCAACGTGTCGACGTGCTTCTGCACGATGCTTGTCATCGAGTCCCGCAGCGCGCGCATCGTCACGAGGTGACGCGCAATCTTGCGCTGCGTGTACCACTTGTCCCCGTCCACTGCGATCATGCCGTCACCAAATAATTCTTTCAATGCCTGCGTCTGGAACTCGCCCTTGGGAAAGTTGTCGAACTGTGTCTTGCACACGTCCTCCATAGCCTCGGGCGTCGTCAAGACTAGCAGCTCCGGCTGCCCCAGGATTGATACCCGCCACGGCTGACCGCTGTACGCGAGGCACTGCGCCGCGATCCAGTCATTCAGCTCGTGCTCATGCTTGGCAAAGAAGTGCGTGTGACCGATCACGGGCAGCTTCCCTGGCAGCTCCTGGGCCTCGCGGCCCCCGAGCGACGCCAACGACGCCCGCTTCCGCGTCGCATCGACCGATCGGTTGAGCGTGTACACACTCAGCGCCACCGCGAGCGCCGTGGTCCACGGCCAAAGATGAAGCTGGTCGAGTACCGTCGAAGGCGCGAATTCCTGCATGCGTGAGATCTGAGGAGAGAGCCCTCTCTGTGCCACGCTGGCTGGTCTGCGGTTGCAAGCATCCCATGACCAGGTTTTCGGGACCCGAGAAAGGATATGTAACCACATTGGTATCAGTATATTCGTACCTTGCAGGGTCGACGCTGTAATTTGACGGAGTGTTGCAAGTGACATGCGGGAATCCCATGGCCAGCGAGTGAATGGCTTCGACTCTCTAGTCTTGTTCCTTCGCTGCGCCGCCCTCCCAGCCCCGCCCGCCACGCGCCCACGATGACCAGGAAGCCCAATCACAAGCGGAAGCGTCGACGCTCGGCCAAGCGCGATGAGCGCGTCGCCGCCGAGCTCGAGGAGGTAAACGCCATCCTTCAGGATGACGAGCGGTCCCAGAAGGAGACATGGCAGATCGGCAAGCGCCTCAAAAAGCTCATGGAGGACCACCCAAACATGGCCAAGCGACAGACCATCGACGCATTCTTTCTATGGGGCACGGCGCTCGCGCGGCTCGCCTCGCAGAACGAGGACGCGACACTCGCTGAGGCCGCAGCCGACAAGTTCAACGAGATGCACACACTTTCGGGCGGCGACGACGCCGCGATCGGCGCTGTTGGGTATTCGCTCTGGGCATCGTCACTGCTGATCATCGCGCTGGAGCAGCAGAACCGCGAGGTGCTGGACCAGGCACTCGGCAAGTTCCAACAAGCAGTGGACGTCGACGGTGGCACTACGTTTGAGACTCGATTCCAGTACGCCCGCGCGCTGAAGGAGGGGGGCGACATGGTCAAGTTCCTTGAGGCTGAAGCTGCGGTCGCCAACGAGACGAAGTCTGAGGTTGAGCACCGCCGGTACTACGAGCAGGCATTGAGTCTATGCCAAGAGCTCGAGCAGATCTGCGAGGAAGAGACGAACAAAGAGCAGCCCACATCAACAGATCAGAACGAGAATAGCGACGCCAAGAAGGACGAAGACGAAGAAGGCGATGGCGATGGCGATGGCGATGGCGATGGCGAAGGCGATGACGATGACGACGAAGAGGATGATGATGTGTTTGACGTCGATGAAGATGAGGTCGATCTAAATGATGACATCGTCCATGTCACGGATCTTGCCGAGGTAAAACTGCTGGAAGCCATTCTCAACGGTGTTCTTGAAGAAGACCCCACAGAGGCTGAAACCACTGCCAATTTCGACCGAAGTGTTGCTCTCTTCAAGCATGCGATGGAGTTGGACCCAGAGAACCCAGGGGTGTTGATGGAGCTTGCAAATTATGTTGCGATGAAATGCAGCAAGCGCACGGAGAATCGCACACTGGATGCTGTCTCTTGGGACAACGTGCTAGATTTCATGGAGGAACAGTTCGCAGTCGCCCTCAAAAAGGTTGAGTTTGATATGGCTGAGTGCAAGAACATTTGCTTCCGCAAGGATACCCAGCAGGAAGAAGAGCCAGAGGATGAAGAGAGCACGGATGCGCAGGTTCCTCACTTGCTCCACACACTTGGCAAAGCTCTCGTCTCGTATCTTATCGGTGAGGCGGCTGCCAGCGACAAGCCAAAGGCTCCCAAGAAGGCCACCCTGGCCGAGCTCAAGAAGATGGGCAAGATTCAAGGTGGAGGCAGCGGTGAAAGTGGTGGTGGATTCCTAAGCAAGGTTAAGGGCAAGGGCAAGCTCTCGGCGCTCAACAGCAAGACGGGCAAGAAGCACCCTCGTTATCTTCACACTATCGAGGTTCTGCGTTCCGCGCACCACTTCCACGACAAACTCGGGTGCTATCCTCTCGCGCGCCTCTTCGCCTACGGCCCGTACCAGGACGAGGCGCAGTGCAAAGAATGGCTCGAGACGGCTGAGACTTACGGCGTGCTGGACGAGGATCTGCAGCTCGAGGATTTCGAGGCCTTTTGGAGCGCACCGTGGTTTGTGAAGTACACGCAGCCAGTTGAGGAAGTGGTTGTGGAGGAAGACGCAGAGCCGACAGCAGTAGATGCTAAGTAGGTCTTGAACAATAACATGGCTTTGTTTCTCATGTCGTTGCCCGATGGACGTTTGCCACCCACGGGAACGTTGATCCCAGTGCACCACGTAGCTCAGTCGGTGGTGGTGGTCGGCTGTGGCTCCAGCACCTTGTCCTTTTCTTTTCTGCTGGCGTTGCTGGCGGATCCACTCCCGCATCCAATCACAATGGTAGAGGAGCGGATCCGCCACTTGCGTGCGTGGCGAGGGGACTTCGGTCACTCGGAACTTCCCCTCAGCGACGGAGATGGTATTAATACTAACAACGCAGGAGGCCGAGTGGCAGCGCGCTCGGCGCGAGTTATACGAGGAGCTCTTTCGCAGTGGCCGCGATGAACTGAACCGTGACGCGTTCCGGCACGCGAGGTGAGACGCTGGATGCTGCACACTGTTGAAGTCTTTCTTACTCGAGTGTGTTCTTACAGACGGTTCTTCTCGTCGGACGGAACCAAGTTCGTTCCCAAGCCATACGCATTTCCTAGTGAGAATGATGCAGTCGGGCTCGTTTGTGCTGCGCTGCCCAGAGACTTTGCCGAGACCAGCGTGAGCCTAGGGGAAGAGCTGGTTGCGTTGCTGCCTCGAGAAGCCACCACCGGGCACCCCACAGGATACGTCAACGACGTCAACACGATGCACATGACACTTTTTCACACATCCCATCCAGACGAGATGCTGCCTCATGCAAGAGCGCGCCAGCAGCAGGACATCGCGACGCTACGCGAACTGGCGTCGCGCTTCCCGCCGCTCGTGCTCAAGCCCTTCCGTGTGGTTCTCTGCTCCTCGGGCGCAATCGTGCTGCTTTACGAAGTGGACGAGGCTTCCGACTCGGATCCGTTCACCGTTGACCGTCTACGCGAGCTCGCCCAGCAAAATTTCTCTCCGTTTCCGAAGCGCCAGTCAAAGAGCATCATGCACACGACGCTTGCGCGGCTGCTGAGTCCGGACGTCCCTCAGGATGCTGTTGACCGGGTGCATCGCCAGTGCGAGCTCATCACCGAGCGACTGAGAGAGGCTGGTGCGTTGTGCGTCGTGCGCGATCTATGGTACGTCGACGAGACCCACCATTACTGGGCGAGCGGTCCCACGACGACCATCCCGCTTGGCTTGGTGGTGCGTCAGCAAAATAGATGTGGCAGAAAAACATGTTTAGGATAGCGTAAACTACCATTTTTAACCTTTATTCGGGCGGTAAATCATGTTTGGACCTGCATTCAGGAATAATACGCAAGGGAAAGAGTGATGGTTGATCGACCGACCACATCTTCTAGATTGCATAAACTAGATCTTTATACAAACTCTTCGATAACAGCCTCGGATGAATACGACCGGCCGACCCAAGACGTGACCAGCACTCGACTTCAACGTTGGTTTGCCATCCATTTCGTAATCAGCCCTAACCACAACCAAATCCGATTACGATTTACGACCGTCCGGTACTCGTTACGAGATTCTGTATATTGTGACCAAGTAGATTATGACTTATTGAACGACCGACCAGATGTCGTCGTGGATGTCGCTACGAAGGCCACGGATTTCGACTGATGAGCCTGCCTGATGATCGCGTCATAACCGCAAATGATGGTGGACGCAATCACGGTGTCCTACGATGAGTGCTGCCACCAAGCCATCAGCCACCAACGGGGCCATTGACCAATTTGCGTTGAAGTGCTCTGATCGCCCCTCGCACTATCTCCACACATCACCACAATGGCCTCCACTGCCTGTCCCCTCGTGCCACCCATGTCACCAGTGGTTAAGCGGTCCACGCGCAAGCGCCAGCGACCCACTTTCTTCGCCGAGGAAATTGAGGCCGCCATCGCGTCTTCGTCGTCTACTAAGAAGCACAGCAGCTCCAGCGGCTCGCGGAGTAGCTCACGCCACAAGCACGGCTCGCCTACGGAGTCGGCACCACAGCACCACCATCACTCTCGGCGCAGTGGCCGCAGCCAGCTCTCGGAATTGCACGACACGGTCTCCGATCTCCGCGCCCAGATCGAATCGGCAACGGTACAAATGCAGGAGTTACGGTCACTCGTGACGCTACTGGCAGATTTGTATCGCGGAGAACGTGACTCTGGTGCGGTTGACGAGCCAAAGCTGTTTTCTGCAACTTCGTCTGAGCAGGACTCACACGAGGAGCAGGATGTGTTCTCTACAACTTCTTCTGAGCATGACATGTACGAAGGCGACGAGGAAGATTTGTTTTCCACGCCGTTGTCCCCGCTTCTCCCATGACAGGATGGACACTGACGATAGGGTAGTGATAAGCTCCAAATCTAGTACCGGTAGTATCTATTTGAACAATAATGCGAGTGATTGCTATGAAATGCTAGGCCGGAGCGTATTGTTCGCACCACTGCAGATCACGTTCGGTCTCTGCGCCGCAGTGCCATTCTTGCCATGGATGAATGCGTCCAAGAAGACTTCGACTCCATTACGTCTACTCTCAAGCTTCCTGACTAACCATCGACAACTTCTCTAGAACCCCACGCTTAATTAATGTATACTAGTCGCAAACGGTAAGGTAGCATAGGAGAAGTCCACCCCAAATGTAAATCAGTTGACCCCCCTATGAAATGCTAGGAATGCCACTTGAGACGAGATACGAGGGACAAGGCGGTACCCCTCGTCATTTTCTCTGTGAGACATCGAAAGGGCGTTGCCGATACCCATCGCATGGGGAGGAGGGCGTTCTGGTGATGCACTCGGTCGAAAGCAGGACCTACAGCGTCATGATCTCTGTACCGAACAAATCTCATCATGCTCGTAACTTGGGACGCTACAAACAGATCTTCGGGTTGTCATCATGGTTGCAACTTGGGACGCTTGTACCGGCTGCCTGTAGGTACATGAGGGATCCAGAGGAGGGGCTCGTCATACCAGTATGAGGCTGGTCGCTTTTGTTGATGTCGAATTCTCCGAAAGTGAGTAGAGCAGCTCGACCTTATCAGCCTTGAGCGGTCGGTCGGGATTTGAAGTCTTTCCAGCCAGAAGGGGTGAGGCGGGCTCGCTTCTATGGAACCCAAAATGGACCCTCTCCCTGGTCTTGGGAGAGGCTCTGGGAGGTCTTGGTGCGCTTGATAACGCCTCCAGTGTGTGGAATTTAAGCCACGGGTTCGAAATGCAGTGATCATCAAAGAAATCCGACCGTTGAATACTGTATCTGCATCCACCCTTAGCAACTCGGATATTGAATGTCGGACACGGACAACGAGTGCGCGAGTCCAAGTGTTTAACACGTAAATCGCCATACCGGACACATTAGCGATTCGCATTAGGATTGATCGAAGTGATTCTTGGTGTATTACCCAATTGAAACATAAATAAAGTGAACAACTCCACGGGCATATTCAGCCAACACGAAATCGCGCGGGAACGAAGTACGTAGGTGGATCGTTGATGTCGGTCTCAGTTGACGTCAGTACGCTCCTGCTGGGCCATGAAGACGGCGATGAGGTCTCGCAGTTCGCTAATCTTCTCGGCGGCCTTCGCGACGTTCTTCTCCATCGACTGCACCGAAGCCTTCAGGTTCGCCACCTCTTCACTGAGCTGGTCGTCGGATGGCTCCGTCACATCAACGCGGTGTCGCTTGAGCACGTCCTCAGTCTCCTCAGACTCGCCGTATTCATCAAGCGAGTCGCGTTCCGGGGTCTCGTAGTCGAACACCTCCGCCACCATAATGTCTTCTTGTCGGATACCGACACCGGTGGTCGTCGTTGTTGACGCTGAGCGTCGACGCTTGCGGGTTGTGGATTTTTCCTCTGGATTGAGAGGCGCCATGACATCGTGCACATGGAGGTCACTTGGAGCGAGCGAACGGAGCGGCATTGTAATACTCGTGGAGTTTGTGGGCACGAGGAGGAAAGAACAACCAGGAAGCCTGTACTTTGAGTCAAAAATTGGAAATGACCAGAGCGGAAGCGACCACGACAGCGGGAAGGTGAGAAGGACGACGCGTGAATTCTGCTGTGGTTGTGGCGGTCGACTGAACGGAAAAATGATCTCTTGACTGAACTATCTGAGACGGCTGCAAACATGGTCGGACGGTCGGGGAACAAGCTCCCTCGCTTTTATAACAATGGTTTCCACTGAGCATTCGGTGTACAAGTTCCAAAATAAAAAACACCTCAGTATAAGGCGGCTCTAGAGGTGAACAGCAGCCCGATGTTTCGTTCTCCTCTGTTCGTCGTGCTTCACAAAAATGGCACAACGAGAGGTCGGTCGTCTTCACTACTGCTGCACAATTCGTCTTTTCAATACTGTATGACTGTCGAGGAAGGCAATACTCGGACGGTCGGTGGAGTGTCAGATGAATTCACGAGCTGACCAGCTTCGTGGTCGGTCGGTATATGAATTTAAGTATAGCTGAGATTAATCCAAGTTCGCGAATTCGGTTGTGTTCGACAAGCCCAAGAGACACTTCTCTCGCCTGCTTCGAACTTAACCTCTTGACTCGAACCTAATAGAAGATTCCTCCGATCCTGAAAGGTCGCAATTCGCAAGCCGGCCGTGATTCACGAGCGAAAATGCTCTCTGAGGACCGAATATGTGTGGCGCTACTCTTCTGCGCGACATTCGGAGTCGGCTCCATGAGCTTCGGCTCGATTTTTGCAGCTGCTGGCCCCCTTCTTGCCTCGCTCGCCATCTATTTTCTCTCGGCCTGCAACCTCCACGCCAGTATCGCCGTGAGCAAAAGCCTCGCGATCTCACCAATCTCTGTGCGCACATTCAGTGATCTCGGTTATTATGCGTTCGGTGACGTCGGGCGTCGGATGATACTCATAGCAGAGGCTGGTGTGTGCTATTTGACGCCGATCGCCTTCCTCATTCTCGGTGGGACCTCGCTTCTACCTCACATATTCGATGATGTGATCACCTTGAGCTCTACCGACTGGATACTCATCACAGCCATTACAGTGCTACCCATAATCCTCATTCCAACGCTTAAAGGAGCAGCGCCGCTTTGCATTCTTGGAGGCCTCGTGGCAGTCGCGACCGACCTAATCTGCATTTCGTACTCGCTGTCAAAGCAACCCAACTCTCCCCGTGAAACCGAGATCGAAGTTGACAATGTGATCCCGACATTTGGAACCATCATGTTTGCCATGGGCACCGCAATCATCATTCCTCCAATCCAGCGCCAACACACAGATCCGAATCGGCTCGCCAACCTCGTCTCGCTCACACTCTTGTACATCACGTCGATCTACATGCTTATCGGAATCATCACATACTACCAATACGGCTGCACGGCACCTGCTACGTTGTTGGACGAAGTGCCACCAGGCAACTGGAAGAAAGCGGCATCAGTACTGATGTTCATTCATGTGCTAGTGGCGTTCCCAGTACTGCTCACACCAACATTGTTTGACGTGGAGCGGTATATCCTCGGTAAGGATGCCGATGTTGAGGTGCTTCACCAAACTATCGCGATTCGCGCAGCTAAACTCACTGCTGGGAAGCCGATTCTGGGCAACGCTCCTTCTGTCGCCAGTCTTGATGACGACGGGTTTCTGTACGGCAGCAGCGCCGCATCCTCGACAGCACCTTCATCAGTGTATTTTCAAGCACATTCGCCGACTCGAACTTCAGGTGATGCAACGACAACACGGACGCTGACCAGCTCGTCGAGCGCAGGAAGTCTCCCATTCATGGAAGAATACGCCGCCGTTGATGTCACCTTTACATTACGGGACCGATTTTGCAGTGCACTGATTCGCACGACGACTGTGGCGTCGCAAGCATTCCTGGCGATCATGCTTCAAAACTGTTTCACAGATATTCTCAGCCTGATCGGCGCGACAGCCGTGACCGTGTCGTGCATGATCATGCCGTGTCTCTGCTACCTCAAGGTGTATCCCATACCCACTCACCTATTCATCGGTCGCTGCGACCGTGCATTGTGCTACATAATCATAATCGTCAGCACCGTATTGGGCATCTACTCGGCAGTCATCGCCGCGAGAAACATCCATGCGAACATGTCCAAGTACGAGCTCTTCGCTCCAGTCAACACCTCGAGTGTGGTTTCTCGGGGAGACGACGACGTAGAGGCATTGGATCAGTACCCGTTCTGCCACGTCGGCGAGCGAAACTAGCGATAATAAATTTGCCATTATTGAGGTGTTGTGGTTGCCGTCGACACAGTAGTACTAGTGAGCTACAGAGTGGACGCGCTGCTTCTCCGACATGGAGAATGAGATTGCACGGCTGCCGCCAGTCACATGGGAAGGGCTTGGGCCGGCAGGTGCGGTAGTCATGTTATGCCAGCGCTGTAAGATCCATTTCAGCACCGCGTCCGTGTTCTCGCCCGACGAGGCGCTGATCTTCAGCACATGCATTGGGCCACTTGACGTGTTCGTACTGAACGCATCGGTCATCAACCGGTCAAGACATAGGTAGGCCCGGATCATGGCGTCGTCCATGGTGAAACACGAATCGGTCTTGTTCAGAAGAAGGAGCTTGGGCTTTCTCCGCATAGACTCGACTTTCATGATGTTGAAGAACTCGATAGCCGCACCTGTGACATGAGCTGGTCTCGAGATGTCAATCACGTAGATCCAGAAGTCGTTGGCGTCGAAGTACGCCTTCCACATCGGCAGTAGCTGGCCGCCGACTTCGCACATCGAGAACGTCTTTCCTTCGATCGTTAGTGGCGTGTGCTCAACGCCGATCGTTGGCTGCGTATCGTGGTCGAGCAGCTTCTCTTCTTTGCCTCCCACCCCAATCGCGAGCGTTGGGTGGTTCGAGGCAAACTGCAGCGCGTTCTGGATTACGCTGTTGGCTGACAACGCTGCGAGGGCACCAGTCGGGTCCAACGCCGTGGCACTAATGCCTGTTGCAGTGGACGAGCCGCCGCCCGATGACTGCACCTGCGGAGTCGTCCCTCGAAGGACAAGCGCTTCCGCATGTCCAAGGCACGATGCGCCTTGCGCGAGCGCGACGAGTCGGCCTAACAAACCCTTGTGGCTCTTTAGCAGCTGTAGCGCGAGTTGCCGGAGCAGCAGCGTCTTGCCGGCGCCGTCGAGGCCCAGCAGCAACCCGTGTTTCATTGTGCGGCCTCGGCTGCACTGCTCTTGGGCAACACAACGAGATGAAGGCTATGTTTAGCCCAGCGACAAGACGAGTCTCACGCCGCCGTTCTGCCGGTGCACCTGTGATCGGCAGCTCCTTGTTCCCGCCGATCCTCCAGGACTCCTGGACTAATAGGAGCACCATGGCCACCGCCATTTCGCCGATGATCACCAGCCTCGTGCAGATCTGTCTGATATGGAAGCAGCTTTTGCCATAAAGAGGTGAACACCAATGCCGTAATCCATAAACCGGTTTGTTGTGTGAGTGGATTGGACTGCTTGGACTTCGTTATCCCAGATGGTCGTCCGTTTGTGGCGCGTTACGCTCTCGTCTGGAAGACATCGCCCCTGAGCAAGAGACCGCACGCCGTCGTCACCTTGCCCCATGCACGAGCGCGCGACCGCCGTGAGTCCACACGCACGGGGGTACAGACGTTACGCGCCGTGCGTACACACGGGTATTACTCACCGAGTCGGGGACACGCGACGCAGTCCGCTGGTGTTGGCGAGGCCACGTGTGCGAACCCTCCGGTAGGTCACTGAGCATCAGCTGGTGCCAGTGGTCGTGGCATTGTGCCACCCAGCACCCACTCCCTCTACAAGAGCGTCGCGTGCGCAGAGCCAGGCCCAATGGATGTGCGTGAACCTTGAACGACCCGGTCTCCGCGCGGCGATCACCTTCGCAGGCATCACGTGAGGGGCCTCTTCCCATTCCGCCGCCTTCGCAGCGAAACCGGATTCCAGTCCGCGCGACTGTCTAACCCACTGGCTCGACGCCACGCGCGGTCGACCACCAGGCACGACCGGTCACTGCGGCAAGTTGTTTGCTTTTTCTCAGGTTGCTCACGAGCGCAGAGCCCATGCGCGCCTTCAAACGGACGGCGCAAACCGACTCGATGGGGTCGTCATCCACGGCAGCGGCGTTCGCGGCCACGGCGCCCATGGCCTCGCGCGCCGCAGACTCCTCCCCGCCGGCGGCCTCGCGGAACACCATGGCGACGGCGCGGCCCGAGACCTCCGCGGCGCCGCGAGGCTCGGCCTCGACGCCCGACAACTACTTCAAGTTCACCGACAAGCACGAGCGCTACCTCGTGCGCCTCGCGCGGCGCCACACGTCGGCGCTCGTCATCGACGCTCTCTACGACACAGCCAAGTGGCAGTTCCTCACCGAGATCAAGCCCACGTCATCACTCGGTGACGGCGTGGCCACCAAGGCCGCGAGCGACGACGCCGGCTTGGCCAAGCACGTCACGCCCGCGCAGCGAGGGCTCGAGGTCTTCGAGCTGCGGCCGCAGGCGATGGACCGCGTCGCGTGCGTCGCGCCGCGCCTCGCGTCCGACCCCGAGCAACTCGCGATGCGAGCCCACACACTGCTCGCGCGGACTCGTGTGCGCGGCAAGCTTGACGAGTTCATGAAGTGGATGACGTCCAAGCGGCGCGCGGTCTACCAAGGCATGATGAACACGCTCCACGAGGGCCATCTCCAGCACTGCGACGTCTTCTCCGGATTCGAAGCGGAGAACCCTCAGGTCTCGTCGCGCCAGGAACTCGAGCAGTTCGCGCTGAAATATTTCGTGGTGGAGCCAACATCCGCGGCTATGACGCTCGACTCAACCCGCCACACTACGTCGGCTGCACCGACTAATGCCGCCATTGGCACTTCACAGTCCGTAGTAGGCGCTACCAAGCGCACGCTCAACTTTTTGCGCCGCAAAGGATCGAGTGACCTGAACGATCCCGTGCAGCAACAACAGCAACAGACGAAAGTGCGTCAGCAGCTCGCGCAGGCGTCCAAAACGCCTGAGGAACGCATGCACTTCTGTGTTGGCGAGTACTCGACCGTGCGGCAAGGTGTTATGCGGCCAGACCGAACGGGCGACCTCCGTGCGCCGAGTGATAATCGCATTGGACTCATCTCGTACCACTCGGTCGAAGACCCCGATCTGCTTCAGCTGTGTAATTCCGTCGCCAAGAAGACCACTCCGCGCGACGTGAGTAAATGCACGTCTCGAACGCTCCTGCAATACTCGGGTATTATCGCGTACCCGGTCGCCTCGGAAGAAGACGATGGCGCCGACTACCTTGAGGTTATCATCAAGATTAGCTGCTTCGACGCACGCGGGTTGTCGTCCCAGAAGCGGGCGACTATGTTCAGCTTCATTGCAGGCTTTCGCAACCTTGCCCACACGATGTTGGTCATGCGGCTGCGAGCGTCGCCGTTCCTGACAGCCACTCACTGGGTCGCCGACGAGCGCCGTAAGTGCTGTCTCGTGTGCCAGCAAAGGTTCTCAACGCTTCGGCGACGCCACCACTGCCGTCTCTGCGGTGAGGTCACGTGCTCCAAGTGTTCGGCTGTGCACCAGGTGCGGCTCGTGAAAGAAGCCAAGGCCTCACTCCGCATCTGCTTGCTGTGCGTACAGGGCGTGGACCGTCCTAAATGGAAAGAGTTGGCTGTCGATGAAGAACTAGCCGAGCAAGAACAGCAAACGCGCGGCCGAGAGGCGTCGACACAGTCACAACCTCAGGCGGAGGAGGCTGAAGACCCGCTATCAGCCGACGAGATAACGACACGAGAGACGGAGCCAAAACATTTGCTCACGTTCAGTCTGGTGACGGATCTTCAAAAACCGCAATCGCCGACGTCAACGGTCACCGACTCGTCGTCCCCGGTCGACCAACTCATGCACAGCCACGGGCCGTCGGTCTCCGGGTCGTCAGAAGCGAGCTCCGTTGATTCAGACTCGCACATGATGAATTTCACCAGCACGATCCGCGACTTCCACGACTCAGCCTTCAACCTACCAATGAAAGCTCCAACAAACAGGGCAAACATGTCCGTCTTGACGGATACGATGACTGAGCTCCATGAATCGATGATGAGCTTTGATGATGATGACGAGGAGGAAGACGAGAGTGACATGGAGGACGGAGTCAAACAGCTCGAGCTGGAGCCAGTGTCCGAAGTACCCGCACCCAAGGCACAGCCGGTCCAGCCAATTCGTCTTTACGATGAGCCAGAGAAGAGCAGTCCCGTGGAAATCAACCGTACTGTGCGCCGTATATCGAACCTGGATGATGGAGAGGACAAGGAAGACGAGGACGACGCTCGGCTCCATGCTTTAGCTGCCTTTGGGTTACTAGAAGCCGATAGCCTTGTCGACGGAGTGATCCCCGAAGACATTGCGTTGCAGACCATCGTCAAAGAGGCAGCTCAGTACATGGACTGCGCCATTGCGGCTATCGGCTTTGTTGACGCCTCTCGTGACATGGTGTCGGCCGCCTACTCGGCGTCTCCACTCTGTCAAGTCCCACGAGGCGTGCTGCCGAAGCAGTACTCACTGACGTGGGAGGTCATGAAACGATGCTCCACTGAGAAGCACATCGTTGACGACGTGAGCCATGTCACAATTCTTGACACCTCCAAGGACAAGACGCTCAAGAAGAATCCCTTTGTGTTGGACACGCCATTTGTGCGTTTCATGGTCGGTGTTCCAATCCGAGCATGGACTGGAGTCGTCGTGGGGGCGATCATGATCGCGGATATTCAACCTCGAACGGAAGTGACACCAGACCAGATTCTGGCGCTCAAGAGTCACGCTGCACTGGTTGAGACTTGGCTCGAAAACCGACGTGAGGAGGTTGCAACGCAACGTCTGTCCGCGAGAGGCGTCAACCATGCCGAGAAGCTCCATGACCGCCTAGCGGAAATGCTCAACACGTCGTACCAGACCACGCTCGAGCTGCAAATGCGTGGTCTGCAGATGCAGCAGCAAGCGCCGATGCAACAGCGCAGATCTCCCACCACGCCCCCGACGTCCACAACAAAAGCGGCCCCACCGATCCGCCATGTCCTCTACTGAGATATAGCGAAAATGCCAACTTGCCACACCTATAGAGATACCACTAACACTAAATTATAACCATTGGTTTTAACCGAACTGCAAGTCTTGCGTGGAGTCTGAAGATCTCGTCGCTCCTGAGATGAGCTGACTTTGAAAGCTGAAAATTAGAAGCCAGCGTGTCCAGGGGATGGAGCGATGACGGTGATCTTAAACGACACATCTGTGACTGTGATCATGGATCCCAAAAGCCACTGGCAGTGTATGGAGGACTTTGTACTGTATTGATGCTGAGAATTGCTTTCTTCTCTGCTGTATGGGGACCCGGCACATAATTTAACTTAGAATACGATCAAAGGTTGTTGTGGATCGCCTGGAGCCACAGCTTGCACTCGTCGCTCGAGTTTGCGTACACGAAAAGCTGCTTGTGGTTACCCAACTGCAGCTTCAAGCCGTGTTCATGGCCGTTCCAGGCCGTGGCCGAGATTATCTCGTGGGTTCGGTCGTTGGGGCGACGCTCGCGCTGGTGGCTGGTGAGTGTGAGGACGCCATGTGCGAGTGTCACATATCGTTTCTTGAAGAACGATCGCAGCATTGATGGGCCACGACGACGAATATACAGCCAGCCCTTCATGTCAGACGGCCCGGCGTCTTCGTCGTCGCTGGATAGCGTACTGCTCATGGAGCTGCTTGGTACGGACAGCTCGGAGTTGTGAGAGCCCAGCGAGCCGTACTGGTAGGACGCCTTGAAGGCGTCGCTGACACGCGTCGCACGGATGGTCGAGTCCGAGACCGCCTTTTTCCCTGCCTCTTGGAGGACACCTAGCCATTTAATGCGGGAGGCGCGGTCGCCCGCCTGCAAGTAGAGCACGCGGCCGCTCGAGCTCGTGACGCGCAGGCCGAACTGGGTCAAGTCGGTGATGTCGGCGCTGGCGACGCGCAGGCCGCCCTTGGCGGGCATCTCGAGGCAGCGAATGCCGACCTCGGTCTGCACGACGCAGGCCTGCGTGTAGTAGGTGAGCGTGGCGCCGTTGAGCAGGAAGAAGCGCTTCTTCCACGTCTTGAAGCTCGCGCCCTTTTTCCAGAGCCAGCCGTAGATGGTCGGGCCGCGGAGATGCATCGTGGGCAGCTTGAGCACCGAGGACATGCGCATGTCGCTGAGCCCGCCGCCTAGGTACCTGCTCGCGCGCGGGAACTGGCGCATCGTGAGCTCCGAGACCTCGTCGTCGTCGTTGAACGCGTCGTCGTCCAGGTAGACGCTCGGGCGCGGCACGGCGCTCTCGCTGAACGACGGGTCGCGCAGGTTCTGCTGGTAGTCGTAACCGGACGAGCGGGGGACGTCCATTATGGTGCAGGCGGCCGATTGTCTATTGAGCCGCGCGAGATGGGGGGGCGATTGGAACCAACGGTCATTTCCAAGGAAATGGGCGAAAAAAAAAGGAACCGGGGGCCCTAATCCGTGCTTGTCATTACCCGGATCCCACAACCCTCATCGCATTCGCCAGGTCCCAGTCGCGCCGACCAGCGACGTCCCACACCTTCAACGAGCCGCGACGGCGACGAGAGTGATGGTCGTGGGTGGCATCGACTCAGCCTTTGTATGGGTCGAAGGAAATGCCATGTAACGGCTCTTACGACCCTGCGACAGGCAGAGTCAGAGCGGAGATCAAATTTGGAACCCGCGTGGTGACGTTAGAGATCAAACAGGGAGTGGAACCCAATTGCGCCGGAAATGCTCTAGCTTTTATAGAGCGGCATTGTCCTGCGTGGGGTCGGAGAAAGGCAGATTGTGTGGCGAGATGGTCTCGAGTTCTGTATCGTCAAGTGCAACCAGCTGATGGTGTTAGTACCCTGCGCAATCTATGCACCGCCGATTACTTCATAGTTTGTGGCTCTTGAAAAAATTGGGTTTTGGCATGGATACAACACCCTGGTCCTTCTGGGCGTCTGACTTGTTCAAGCTGATTGTGAGAACCGGAGAGCAGGTGTGCGACTTCGAATGACGCCAACACAGACGGGATCCGTCGAAGAAAACTAGCCACTCGACGAAGCCTCTTTACTCAACACCGCGCTGCTGGATGCAACGTGGGAATCGCCCAAGTGACCTCTACGTGAATCGACAATCTTCGGAGGCTGTCTGCAGCACAGCAAAGGGCGACGACCTTACCGACGGTCTCAAGATTTTTTGGATTCCCGCCGGGAATGCCCACTTCTTGAACGTCCGGTCCAAAGCGAACGCCGATGGGACCTGTCCACAAACATCTCGGACGCTCGCGTGATCTCGTTGCAACTGGCGAGGGCAAAGCAACTCATAAACCAACGTGCATGAGCAATGGGCGATTCGGACGCGTGAGGCAGTGAACGGCTGGGTACAGTACTCGCCGGAAATATCACCGACGGCATTGCCATGCGGGATGAACATTCTGGTACCGTAGTGGCCTTCGTAGCCGTAATCCTCAGGATGTCGCTGGCGGCTGAGTGCGATATGTGATACCCCACGGCCTAGACTTGCCTAATTAAGAGCTGGATCAGAAGATTCCGAATGCTCCAAATCGTACTTTACAAGGAAATAACTGTAGAATACCATATGAACGGACAGTGAAAGTTCTGTAAAGTACTAATTATGGTGCCCAAAGCATCGAGCACCCTCAGCTCCCAGATCACTGGCTTCTCAAGCGCATGAATCCTCCTAGTTACATTAGCGATTCTCCTCCTTATTAGGACCTCAACAGAAGACAACAGAAACTCGTCACCCCTTATTAGGCCGGCATGTTCCAGGGCGGAATGGTGCTTGGTCAGGACAACAGAGAACGGGTGATGTGCCAGCTTTCTCAAACGATGATGCATTCACGTTCCGGTTTTGGTCACGAGACGGTGGCGCATTGTACCCAATATCGGCTCCTGCCACATTATTCACCACGGATCGGAAGCTGAGTCCATAACAATAGGCTAAAATAACCATTTTTCAGCAAATAGAAACCTCCAAAACGTTTGATTGGCTCATAACGCTGCTTCCAGCTGTCCAGTTTTGCATCAATGGCCGCTCTCTACCCGAGCACACCAAGCACCAATCCCAGCAGATCAGCTGCCCACCGCAGATTCTCTCACTCGCCAACACGCGCCGCAGCCCTCAAGCCTCCTCCACCTTCGACCCCCAATGGCTCTCCTAGCTCGCGCTACCACCGCCGCCGTGCGCCAGACGCGCGGCGTACGCCACGCCAGCACCACCATCAAGGCCATCCACGCCCGCGAGATCATCGACTCGCGCGGCAACCCGACTGTCGAGGTTGACCTCACGCTCTCCAACTCGGAGACCGTCTACCGCGCATCGGTGCCCTCGGGCGCCTCCACGGGCATCCACGAGGCTGTGGAGCTGCGCGATGGCGGTGCGCGCTACCTCGGCAAGGGCACGCTCAAGGCCGTCAACAACGTCAAGAGCATCATCGCGCCCAAGCTCCTGGGTCTCGACCCCACCAAGCAGCGCGAGATCGACGAGATCATGAAGAACCTCGACGGCACCGAGAACAAGGGCAAGCTCGGCGCCAACGCGATTCTCGGCGTGTCGCTCGCTGTCGCCAAGGCCGGTGCTGCGGCCAAGGGCGTCCCGCTCTTCGCGCACTTCGCCGACCTTATCAAGAACGACAATGTCGTGCTTCCGGTACCGTCCTTCAACGTGATCAACGGCGGCTCGCACGCTGGCAACAAGCTTGCTTTCCAGGAGTTCATGATCCTCCCGACAGGTGCTAGCTCGTTCTCGGAGGCCATGGTCATGGGCTGCGAAGTGTACCACCACTTGAAGAGCGTCATCAAGAAGAAGTACGGCCAGGACGCAACCAACGTCGGCGACGAGGGCGGCTTCGCGCCGAACATCCAGAGCAACCGCGAGGGTGTGGAGCTGCTTATGACCGCCATCGAGAAGTCGGGCTACGCCGGCAAGGTGAAGATCGGCATGGATGTCGCGTCGTCCGAGTTCTACACCGAGGACGGTCGCTACGATCTCGACTTCAAGTCGGATGGCGGCAAGAAGGAGATCCTGTCGGGCGAGGAGCTCGCGCAGCTCTACATCGATCTCGCGAACGAGTTCCCGATCGTGTCGATTGAGGACCCGTTTGACCAGGACGACTGGACCCACTACTCGGCGTTCACGGGCAAGATCGGCAAGCAGGTCCAGGTCGTCGGCGACGACCTGCTTTGCACCAACCCGAAGCGTATCGCCACGGCGCTCGACGCCAAGGCCTGCAACGCGCTGCTGCTCAAGGTGAACCAGATCGGCAGTGTGAGCGAGAGCGTGGACGCCGTCGCGCTCTCCAAGAAGAGCGGCTGGGGTGTCATGACGTCGCACCGCAGCGGTGAGACCGAGGACAGCTACATCGCCGATCTTGCCGTCGGTCTCAGCACCGGCCAGATCAAGACCGGCGCGCCATGCCGATCGGAGCGTCTCGCCAAGTACAACCAGCTCCTGCGTATCGAAGAGCAGCTCGGCAGCAAGGCCAAGTACGCCGGCGAGCAGTTCCGTACGCCGTGGAACGTTTAAGCGACTTCACATGCACGGTCTGTGAGAAGACCAGGAATGAGTTCCGATTCGTAACACATATAACGTCACTCTGTTTCCGCTGCGCTTGGCCATGGGAATGATTCCCAACTGACATGAATACTTCTGCTGTAACGACACTAATTAATCGACGGCGCATGAGCTATTCAGCTTCGCTTGACCTTGCAGCTTGTCGTCGCCTCAGGCGCCACGGGCTTTTTCTCCGTCGGAGTTGGTGTTGGAATAGTTGGAGTTTTGGGCTTCGTCATAGCTGGCACCGGTGTTGCTGGGTTGCTGGACGACGGTGGCGCAGAGGTCGTCGATGGTGTTGGTGTTGCTGCATCGGCGTCGTCTCCGCCGTCTGCGTCCTTTCCGTTCTCCGGTGCCACCGGCGTCTCCGTCGTGGTCACCGGGTTGTTGCCCGGTAGCTCTTTCACGTTGTTGACGGCCTCTACGATCTGCGGCTTCGTCGTGCAGCGCACAGCAGGAGGTTTGTCGCTAAAGGTGGCCTTCAGCGGTGGACACTCTCCTGAACTAAAGTAGTTCTTGTCCGAGCATTGGTCGATCGCGTCCTGCAGCACCTGGTGGTCCCAGCCGTTGAGGAAGTCTCCGTGGAAGTCGAAACCCGTGGGGTCGCCGTTCGAGAGCACGAACGGGTGGTTGCCGTCGACCCACTCGTCGTCGTACTTGTCGACGCTGTAGAATGCCTCGAAGAAGATTTTGACCATCTTCTGGTAGCCCTGAGGACAGGCACCGCCGTCGAGTCCTTCGGCGTACGCGACGTGGGACTGATGGTCGGGCGAGTCGAGGTCTTTTCCGTTCCAGCACATGGGAAAGTTCACCTGGCCGCGCAAGCCGTTTGGACACTTGAAGTTGGGGATCCCTTGTTGCTCAGGGTGTGGGCTGTCGTAGTCGAGACAGACCCAGGTGATCGCTCGTTGCTTGATGTCATCGCTGCCGGTGCGTAATTTTGGGTTGCCCGCGAGCATCTTGAGTCCCGGCGGGAACGCAATGACCTTCTCGCCTTTCATGGGTCGTGGCTCGTAGTAAACAATCTGGTGGCTCTCCACGAGGCCGAAACCCGTTCCGTTCTTGAAACGAACATACATCTGAGGGACCCAGTACGCACTCTTGTCGGCTCCGATCGGGCACGAAGTACACGTCGAGTTGAGCATGGTGTCTCCGTCGGCCGTGAGACTGAAGCCGTTGCCGCCGCTGACGGCGTGGAGATGACCCGAGGCCTTGCCGAAGTTGGTGATTGGGTCGGCGCGATCCACGACGAGGTTGTTGAAGCAGTCGAAGCGGAACATGGCCTCCGTCCTGGTCATGAGGACGGCAGTTGAGGCCGCGACAGCTCCGGCGAGTCTACGAAAGGGGACAGCCATCACGTCTGGGATGCTTGAGAGGACGCGGATCGTAAAATGACGCTAGCTGTGGTCGGTCGCCCAAGCGAGGTCGTAGCTGCGTGGTCAAATGGCGGCGTGACCTTTGACACGCTGGCGAGCGCAACGTCAGAGATGTTGCAGAACAGCGAGACCAGGCGGCGACGCCATGCGGCGTGGGCGAAGCGCTGCTGAATGCCCGCATCGCGTGAACCCACGCCCAAAGCGAGACGCAATCGGCAGATGGAATCGCGCACGGGCAGCGTAGCATCCCGAGGATGCGGCGAAGAGAGAGCGAGAACTCAGGTCGCCCATATTGCAGCTGGTCGAAGGACTCATAGTACTTAGTCAAATTGGATCCACTGTATACCCTCTTCTAAGTACGAGCACCGCCATGCGGGTGGCACAGCTCCCAGACAAGACCGACAAGAACCGGTATTGTAGCTCCTCGGAGGCGCCATCTCTCTATCGGTATGTCGCGCAGTGCGTTGGTGCGGCAGGCACAGCTGGGCGCGATGCGCGCGCAGGCGGCAGAGGAGGAGGACGACGAGGAGTTCCAGCGCCGCGTCAAGAACGACGAGATCCCCATGTGAGTGGGGGCGTGGGAGGTTGTTGAGTAGCGAATGGTTGACGCCGTACTTTTGTCTGTGCCCTCTAGCCACGGCAGCGAGACGACGTACAATCTCAACTCGCTTCTGCACCAGAATATCATGCAGTCTCCGTACTTCCGCGAGTTGTAGTACGTGGTTCGAATGAACTGGCTGAGCGGTGGGCGATTTGTGCTGATTATTTGTGTGTGAATAGTAAGTTCAAGACGTATCACGAAGTAGTGGATGAGATTTACTACCGCGTGGACCACGCTGAGCCGTTTGCACCAGGCACTGCTCGTATGCCATCCACATACTTTTGTTTACTGTTCAAGTGCTTCACAATGCGTCTGACTGTCAAGCAAATGAACGGCATGCTCAAGCACATGGTACGGATCCATGCCGTAATTTTGCCCTCAGTGACACTGAGATTGATTTCTCTACGCCTAGGATTCCCCGTACATCCGGGCAGTAGGCTTCCTCTATCTGCGCTACACGTGCGATCCGGAGAAACTCTGGAGCTGGTTTGAGCCTTATCTGGACGATCCAGAAGAGTTCAATGCGGCTGCAAATCCGAACGATCAAACGTATGTGCTGGCAATCCTACCTGTCAGAATTGACAAATGCCCTGACGTTTGTGCTTTTGATTTTTGACTGCAGGACCATCGGGAAATGGCTAAAGACACTGCTCGAAGAGAACAACTACTTTGGCACGATTTTACCGCGTATTCCCAAGAAGATCCAAGACAGCATTAAAGTCAAGGTTAGTCGTGTGTGGATCCACTAGTATGTGATATTGTCGAGGCTGATTTTGGTGTGTAGCTACTTCTACAAGGTCGTCGACAGGAACGGGAGAAGGCTAATTTGGCAATTGTTGAGTTCTTGAAGCCTGGGACAAAAATCCGGGCACTCTACGCTGACGAAGAAAACGACCCGGCGGTGAGTGCAGCTTTGTTATGGTTGACTTTGTGAATAATACTCAAAGCGGGCTTATGTAGATGTATGACGCCGTCATTGACTCTGTGGAAGAGAATAACGAATTTTGGGTAACTTTCCCAGAGTACGGCAATACCGAGAAAGTGAAGCTTGGCGATATTGAGTACGAGAAGCCGAAGTCTTCAGGAGTGTCTTCGAAGCGTGGTAGTAGCAAGCGCTCTCGGTCTCGCTCGGCATCCCGAACTCGATCGGGGAGTCGCGATCGCCGCGGGAGCCGCTCGACTCGAGATCGCGGCCGGGGCGATTCTCGTCGTCGCCGCTCTCGGTCCCGATCTCGATCTCGCGATTCATCTCGCCGCCATAGCCGCCGCGAATCTTCTCGTTCGCGCTCTCGTGATCGTGGTAGTCGGAGCAGTCGTCGACGGAGCCGATCGCGAAGTCGGAGTGCGAGTCCTCGTCCGTCGAAGAGCAGCTCAGGCAATCTGGCCGATGACTTGCTCGCCCAGGTGCGTGAAGAAGAGCGTCGCAAGGCGGCCGCTGTGGGAAAAGACTATGCGGCTCGTCCTGCGAGCTACAAGGGCTCGCTCTCGCTCAAACTCGACCGCTACACGACCCGGAAGCAGAGCCCGACCAAGCGTACGGAGCCGCAGCCGCCGACTCGTCACGCGCCACAACCTCCAAGGGATGACGAACCAGCCGCAAAGCCTGCAGCCGTCAGCCGGGAGGCCCAGGAGCGCATGCGGAAGTTGCGTGAGATGTATGGCGACGCGTCCAGCAAGGCAACCGAGGATGAGTAGCTAAATCGACCCATAACATATAAGACAGGTTTTGCATCACGTTATACAGTGACCGACACGGAGCTGATCGCTCGAGTGACACTCTGGACGAAAGGCGGGAAGGGCGATGGCACCTGAAGTGGGCTTCTCCACGCCGCGCGCAGACGCCTCGGGCGCCGACGCACCGTTCACGGTCGTGCTCTACTACAAGTACGTGCGCGTCGCCGAGTCCCCGCTCGAATTGGAGCAGTTTGTCGCCTCCCACGAGGCCTTTTGTCGCGAGCTGCAGCTCCACGGCCGAGTGCGGATTGCGATGGAGGGCATCAACGGCACGCTCGGGGGCGCCGCTGCGAGTATCGCACGATACGTTGAGACCATGGAGAAGGATGTGCGGTTCGCGGGCACCGACTGGAAGACCAGTAGCTCCCAGGTCGAGCCGTTCCCGGAGCTGCTGGTGCGGCTCTCGCCCGAGATCGTGACACTCGAGCTCCCGGATGACGAATGCGACCCGACGCAGGGCGGCGTTCACCTCACGCCGCAAGAGTTCCACGATGCACAGCAAGGTACGCCGACGGAGAAGATCGCACTGATCGATGTGCGCAACAACTACGAGTACAAGTAAGTCCTGGATACCAACGGCTCTGAACGGAAATGTGTGGTTGACACATCCTCTGCTGCAGCATCGGCCACTTCGACGGTGCAATCAATCCAAACACACGTCGTTTCAGCCAGTTCCCCGAGTGGGTCCGACAGGAGCTGCCGTCACTCCAGGAGAAGGACAAAATTCTCATGTACTGCACCGGGGGTATCCGCTGTGAGAAGGCGTCGGCATATCTCAAGCACCTCGGACTGAAAAATGTGTACCAACTTCAGGGCGGCATCCATCGGTACCTGGAGCAGTTCCCTGAGGGTGGCCATTTCCAGGGCAAGAACTTTGTCTTTGACCAGCGCGTGTCGATGGCGTCAAACGGTGGGACAGTGGCAGGCAAGTGCGGCCGCTGTGCCGAGCCGTACGATATTGTCTCGGGCCTGCGTTGCCAGTACTGCCGCACGCACGTGATGCTGTGTGATGCTTGTCGTGGGGCCGACCACGACGACGAGTGGGTCTTCTGCGTGGACCACGTATTCCTCGTAGAGGGGTCTGTGGATGAGTTGGCCTCGACGACGCAGAAGCTCGAGCGTGAGCTCGCACAAGAGCGTGGCCACAGCCGCAAAGGCCGCCGCCGCTCCATACGCAAGCAGCTCGACATGGTCGAGCAGGCGCGGATACGAGCGCTCGCTGCGCAGACCCAGTAGACGACTGGTTACTGGTTGTTCGGTAATACATCCGCCCCGTCCTACCTAAGGTACCCTTGTTTTGTGATTCGTATTAGGCGACTGTTGAAGGATACGACTGATGGATCTGCTGAATCGGCGCACAAGCACAGCAGCTTCTAGACGAGGTACGCTTCTACCAGGAGGAGCGCGTCGTAACGCCACCAGTGGGGAAGCCACCGGGGGATCTAATGAGGCCAAAAACACTGCTGGCAAGACGGCACTGCTGGCTGAATTTCGAGCCCACGAGGAGGACCAAGCCGCGCGGGTACTGCAGAGGGCTGCAAAAGTATATCTCAGCAGGAAGTTCGTCGCCAAGCTGCTGCTGCAAGTGTACCGCCGCCAGTACGACCCAATTGAGAAGCAATACTTCTATGTCAACACCAACACCAACGAGACGACTTGGGAACGACCTCTCGCGCTCGATTTGTTCCTCTCAGACGCACAAGATGTTCCAGTTCTCGTGGCCAGCGGTGTTGGCAAGGAGATATCCGCAGGTGAAGCGGCCAAACGGATCCAGCGAGCCACGAGGGCGTTTCTGGCGAAGAGGCTGATGCAGCGACTCGTGCGCGAAAACTACATGAAGCTCTTCGACTCGGCGACAAAAACGTTCTACTATCTCAACACACGCACTGGCGAGAGCTCGCCGGAGAAGCCACTGTTCCTGGGCAAAGTCGAGAATAACGACATCCCCGTCGAGACGTTTTCGTTCCGCAAAGCCGTGTGCAAAGTCTCGAGCTCCACAAACCTATACGGCTCTGGTGTGCTTGGGTACTTTGGCGTGGGGGACTCGACCCACTGGCTGTGTCTACTCAGTGACTCCAAGACGCTGTCTGACACGACCGTCGCTGCCACAGCCCACGTGGTCTGCAACTTCGCCCCCGACGGCGGCACTGTGCCATTCGAGATCTCACTGCGCCCAGACAAGTTCTTCGCTGCGATCTCCCTCGACGCCGCTGAGCGGTTTGCTCTGTGCGCTGTAGATCGCGACTCTTTCCTGGGACGAGCCGGCACCAACCTTCAGCCACTCCGACTCAAGATGAACGACCGCAAGCTGGGCTGTGTAGACGCAACGCGCGGCGGGATTAAGCTACATGACTACCTCGAGGTCGTCGGCCACCCGCACGGCAAGCCCCGCGTTGTCCACACGCGCTCGCTCGCAAAGATGATTCCGCACTCGATCGCGCCCGTCACGATGCAGTTTAACCGCGAGACCGAGAGCGGCAGCTCAGGCAGCGCCGTGTTCACACGGGGCGGGAAATTGCTCGGTCTCCAGCACTTCACGCCACTCAAAGAGCAGCCGCCGCTTGCGTTCTACTACATCCGCCCGATCCTCGACGAAGCCACCGCGCTCGTAAGTACGTCGTCGTATTCTTGATTGTCAGAGCTGAAACTGCATTCTAATACGATTGAACTTCTGCAGCCCCACCCGAGCCATTCCTTCTCACTACCTGTCTCGCGTCGTGTCAAGTCCACGTTTGCTGGTCGATCGTGCGGTGGTTCAAGGCGTTGCCGGGACTCGCGATCGAGTTCGAGCTGGAACTCTGTCGCCACGAGACGACACCCGCACGAGGACGCCACTCATTCGAGAAGTTCGAGCCCATGTACCGCGGCAACCGCCGCAGCAAATGCCTCGACGCGCTCACGAGCGAGACTCTTTACTCGGTGCGCGTGCGTGCGTGCAACCCGATGGCCAAGAGCAAGTGGAGTTCCGCGCTTACGTTCCGCACGCCGCCGACGCCCTCGTTGGCATGGCGCATCACCAAGTACTGCACGAGCATTCGAGACGCATGTGCAAGGATGCGGCAGCAGCGAGGCGACGCGACCGCCCAGCTCAGCGGCATCCGGTGGATCACGAGGCATCTCGACCAGCGCGCAGGAGAGCAAAAAGATCTCCAGGAGGCCGAGCGAGAGTTCGTGGACGCGCAGGGCCTCGACTGGGTGCTCGTGACGGCGCTGGACCGGTTCCCTGGCTACCACGAGCTCGTGTTGCTCTCGCTGCGACTGCTGACGAAGCTCGTCGACCTCCACAGACGCATTCAACAGCTACTTTCGCAAGTGGCAAGCATGGGGTCGCTTCTGGTTCTGCTACAGCGACACCTGCCACAGCCCATGGGCGACCAGCAAGAGCAGAGTGGAGGAGAGGACGAGCCTGTGAGTGATGGTATGGAGATCCCGCAGGCGTGCGTGGTGCTGCTCGGCTCGATCCTCGACGGCGACAACCCGTCGGGTCAACAGAGTGCCCAAGCCCTCGACGTCGTGTCGATGCTGCTGGCGATCCTCTCGTCCGACGACAACCGCCTTCTCCAACACGCGCCGTTCGTCGCCGACTGCACGTTCCTCTTCGCGCGCTTCACACACAACCACAGTACGTTCTGCCTTCCTGCTCGCTCTGCCTTGGCTCAAACTCACCAACAGCTTCTCTCGGACACCAGCGCACGGCGCCAAGTGGCAGTTCGTGGAAAATGGCCGTCTGCGTGTTCTTCGCGACATTCTAGAGATCTACGCGACCAACGGCGCCAGCACGATCCTCTACTGGACGCTGCTCACGATCAGCAACATCGCCTACGGCTGTGTGGCACGCGACGAGCTCGAGCGTGAGGCCGACGCGCTGCACCTCGTCATGGCCGTGTGCACAGCGCGCATGCAGTTTCTGCTGCGCGTCAACGAGCTGGAGTTGGTCGTTGGGGCGGCGCAGCGCGAATTCGCGAGGCTCACGGCCAGCGTCATGGGCGACGACATGCGCAACGAGATGGACGCATGCGAGCACGAGATCGCCACGATGACGCACGCCGTCGAGGAGCTCCACACGAGCGGCGACGTCGCGCTGGCCGGCGACTTCGCGCTGCGGTACCTACTGACAGAGGACCAGAAGCGCGTGCAGCAGGCGTCGCAGCGGCTCATGCGCAAGTTCTTACTGCGCACGAGCGCCTCGGCGTTCACCAAGTGGCTCGAGGCGACGATCTTCGAGCGCCACTGCGCCATCATGCGCGCCTTCCTGACGACCGTGCGGCACCGGCAGCTCGGCGCGGCCTTCCGCAAGTGGGAGCAGTTCTTACGCGCGTGGCGCCAGCAGCACAAGTCTGCCATCGTGCAAGCCGTGCTCGGCGCCGGGCTCGCCATCGACCTGAACAAGAACAAGAAGGAACGCTACCGCATGCTCGTGCTGCAAAAGTAATTCGTACCCACTAGTGGCATTATAATACGCGACCTACAAACGCGAGCAGTTCTCGGCGACACTCAACAGCTCACGAAGACAGCATGTCGATCGACACGCGCGCCGGCGACTCCTTGGTCGACCGGACAGGTGGGAGCTGAGCGCGCGCACGCAGCTGACTCGACGCGGCCACGCGCAGCAGCAGCGCGCGTAGCTCGGCGACGTCGCTTCTCGCCTGCGCGACCTGAGCGTGGACCTGGTCCACACGAGCCTGGATCTGCTTGAACGGAGAGGAGGGCACTTCCTCCTCCTCGTGCTCTTCCGCTTCCTCGTCAGTGTCTTTGCTGGCGCACGACCACGACGGCGCGGCCGCTTCCCGTCGTCGTCGCGTGAGGTACGGGTGGGGGTGGTACCCGTAGCGAGGCTCCATCCGCAATAGGTCTTGGGCGGATTCCCCGCGCTGGTGCTTGCGGAAGACCGAGGTCGCCTTGCGGCCGCTGGGCGTGGGTGAGAGTGAGGACGTGAGCGGCATCTCTCAGCGAGGCAAGATGGTAAATGAGTCGACGAGGCGGATGGACGAAGACATCCGTCGCACGCCGTCGTCGAACGGGCTCATGGCCAAGTGGGCGATCGGAATTCCGGGCGCGTCAACGGGAGCCGCATGTCTTTATTCCACGCTGCTCGTGGCCGGTCGGTTGTCACGACAACAAAGATGCTATGCTGAATGAGAAACTAGGTGGCAGCTTTGGTCGGTCGGTCAGGAAACGTCTCACTGAAGCAGTAAGAACGAGAAGCTTAGTGACATGCGGATCTCTACAGCTGAGAAGACCTCGAGATAGCGACATGGTCGTGGTTCGCATTCTTCTCGGTTCTTGGTGGATCCACCACGACTCTGGTCGGTCGATTTGAACACTCGCAATTATATTATTATAATATTGGGGATGGCTTCATTCCACCTCAGATTCTGGTCGGTCGGTGGAGTTCTTCTCATGAAACGAAGCTGACAGAACAAACCGTGGGACGGTCGTTCGCGGGCGGTCGTTATCTTGCGCTTGGTATGGTTCAACGCTGCTCATGGTGGCGAATTCGGCGGTGTTCGTTTGCTTCGTATTGGTTCGTGACAGTCCCGAAGTCCCACTCTCTCATTTAGAAATGTTAGAACCCTCTCCCAATCCCGATGACGGAGCTATATCTGGTAGAATGGAACATGGAAGAAGGCACCAGGGAGATGGAGAACATCGACGTTACAGTACGTCTCGTTCCTCCAAAGCCACCACGAGTGTAGTGAGACTGGCGGTTGCCGCCCCCGGCGAATGGCAGTGGGAACATGTAGCTGCGGAAGCGTGAGGAACACGCGTAGCACAGGAATAGATCCCGAAACCCTGAAGCGCTGCCTTCGTGGCCATCTTGCATCAAACCCATCAATACGTATCCTTTCAACCAACATGCAGAATCTCTTACGCCACATCCTTGGGCCCTGATCAGTCCCGGATTAGATCACGGCGTGGAAGTCAGGCTCCGGGAGGCGGTCGCCGCTCGCTGCGTTCATCTGCATGCCCAGGAGATTGGCGTTGTGCGCCATGTTGAGCATGTCGCCCCCATTGAGCCCATTGAAGGCCATCTCGCCAGGCCGCGAGCCGTGGCTGGCGCCGTTAGAGCTCGCGGCCTCGATTGACATGGTCGTCGTGAGGTCCGTGTCCTGGCGCACTTCGTTGCGAATCGCGTCTTGCACGCGGCGGAGCGTCGACAGCGCAGTCTCGCTCTCCGTGTCGTTGCGGTCCTTGAGCACCTGGAGCACGTCTCTAAATGCGCGCAGCTTGTCCTGGAGCGTGAGGTTTGACGTCGCGGTATCGTCACCATCGTCCTCGACCTGGTCGTCTGGCACGTCATCCGCCGCCTGCACTACCTCGAAGAACTCTTCGTGGATGCTGTTCTCAAACCGGGCATCATCGTTCAAGAACTCAGAGAGTGGCATACAGTTCTCGACGCGAAGGTACAGTAGGAGATGCGAGAGCTCGGGATCCAACGCCTCAGCTTCCTGGTTGACCTGGAGGTCTGCGCGCGCCTCCAGCCGGTCAGGGACGACTTGAGCGATGGACCACCCTCGCTCAATCGTCTCGTTGCTGATCTCTTCCCAGCTGAGCGACGCCCACTTCATCGCGTTGAGCACGTTCGTCGAGAACGACAACTTCTTGCCTTCGTCGAACCTGTCAATCACGTGGCGCAGGTGGTGGCGACGGTAACGCATCTTGACCGTCGAAAGGATCCCGTTGGACAGCGGGTTGAGCGCCGTCATACCCTCGGGCAAAAAGTACACGACGATGTTCGTCAGCTCCAGATGTGCAACCGCGTGCGACGGCGCCTCGTTCAATATGAGCAAGATGTGGCGTTTTTGTGAGGCCATAGCGAAGTCTAGTCGCTGCAGCCACTTCGAGAAAATCACGCCTGTGATCCAGGCCTTGATATTCCAAAAGTACTGCAGCGAATGCTGCTCGGCTGACTTTTTCTTAAAGCATTTCGGTTGCTCATGGTGTGACACAAACACGGGTTGGAGTTTTTCGATACCGCTGGCGTTACAACAGTAAGCCGCAACAAACCGCTTCTTGGCGAGCATCGGATCTTCATCGGCGGCTCGGTCGTCTTCACTTTCGCCCAGTTCCTGTGAGAGCGAAGGGTTGAGATTGTAGAGCACTCCCATTTCAGCCATGGCGAAGATGTTATTGAGCTCGTATTTCTTTGTCTCGTTGGCCAGCGCCTCCATGGTTGTGAACTTGATCACACGTTTGTTGTTAGTGTCTCCACCCACGCCTGTACTGCCGGCGGCGCCACCAAGAGAAACTGTGTCGCCGTTGAACTTGCGGAAGCTGAAATTGTGGCGCAATTGGAACGAGTGGAGCCATCCGTTGGAGAACTCGGGCTGCTCTTCCTCCGGGATGCCCAGCATCTTGGCAAAGTGCTTGGCCTTCTCCTTGGTCATATCGCCCTGGACTGTGATACCGCGGTGGGCACACTGGATGACCCAGTTCGCAAGCGCATTGTCCAGCTGCGGGTGCTGCACTACGCGGCGCTTCTTGATGCCGAGCTCGAGCGAACTCATGTTGATGAACTCGTGCTGGCGACGGAGGATGCCCGAGATGGTCGACTGCGCGGGCGTCTTCTTGAGCCCGAACTCGTGCTTGGTCCACTGCGCGAGGTCTTTCTGGGACATGACGCCGCCGCTCTTCTGGTAGAACTCGCAGATGATCTTGCGCTGGTGGTTGGTGAGGTTGCCGTTGCCGCTCGCAGCCGAGCGCTTGCCAGTGACGTTGGCGCCTCCCGCGCGCGCGAGGCTTTGGGCCGCGAGCCCGCTGCCGGCGGCCGCCAGTACGGACGGCACGTGAGCCGCGGCAGGATTGAGTCCGCCATTGGCGGCAGGAGTAATGCGGCGTCGTCCCATTTGGCTCCCCTCTCTTATCCGATGGGTCCGGCGATCACCTCGACGAGCAGGGCGTTCGCTTTGGGCAGGGGAACGACGAGTGGGGATGAACGAAATGGAAGGGGAATGGAGGGGGCGAACAGCCAAGACCTCCGTTGTGTGGTACAAATTCGAACCGGTTTCATGCAGTAAAGAAGGATAAGGGGCGACCATTCGATGACCTTTTAAATATAATCCTTTGGTGGACAGAGTTGACCAAAACGTTTCCTACACTCGTTAAAACCTCTACAATATGATGGATGTTGGCTTGTGACTATTCGCATAACAATCGAGGAGGTCAAATTTCATTGATGTAGTGAATCTCCCCATCCAGTTCAAACTCGTCCAATCTCATGAACTGTCGCATTCGGTCGCCATCAGCCGCAGATATCAGAATTGACGGGATTTCGACTCCGCGCCACGCGATATGCAAATCGTCTTGGAAGACTGTGGTCAATGCTTTTGACGGGCTGATGTCTTGGGTCTGCTGCGCCACAAGATTCAGTTGGTCCTCAAAGCACTGGTCCTTGTCAGGGTCGCATCCAATGCTGTCAACGATGATGACGCCGATTGCCCCAGCTTGTTGCGCATGCTGTACTTTGCGAGCAAACGCGACCTGGATAAACCTATCCGATAGCGTCATATGCGAACAACCCTGGTATTGAGTAGAACTTCGCACCTTGCCGCGATCAAGCATGACGATTCTCCCACGCACTTCATTGCTGTTAAAGAGCGGCCTTTCTCCCCGATTGGGAACTCCATACACCAGCTCTTCCATCAACGTAAGAATTCAGTGAACGACAGCAGCAATGTCCAGGAATTCTGTTTCACCTGCAGTGGTAAAATAGCCGCTCGGATTGAACGCACTCGTAAGAGCTGGCACTAACCACCCAAAACCTTAATTTTTTTCAAGAGTAGGGAAAACAAAGCGTCTGACTCGTACCGAATGACCCTTCTCGCCACGGATCTTCACAACCGTGACAGAACATCACCCCGTGGTCCTCTGCCAAGACAACCTGGACCATCGAGGAAGTCGCAGTGGCATCTACTGCAGCCGTGCAGCACACCACGACGCATAGCGTGCGAATAGCTCTTCTCAGCGACTGCTTTGCCATGTCAATCACCAAGTGGAGCTTGAGCTTTCCAGAAGGTCACACGACACCGTCATCACACGTCGCAGACGTACCAAAGGTCGCGAAGATATGCGAGAATTTTTCCGAGACATCAACCACGTAAACTACGTAGCGAGTCACTAAGTTCGCCCTCCAAGTGCAGTTTCCCTCGTCTTTCACTTGGCAATTGCGAGAAACGCGCGAACGCCATGGCGAGCGGCGCGGAACTCGTAGCCCCACCACCTCCAACCGTCTATGGCGATGCGTACGTGACCCATTTCACCCTCGTGCTACGCACCATCGCGCGCGAGCGACCGGATTTCCGACGCCTCTACTCGCCCCACGAACTCGCGCTCGCCGAGCACTTTCTCGACCGCCTCGCGCCGTTGGAGCAGCACCTGTACGCCCGCTTATTCCAGCGGAAAGGTCCGTGGTTCAAGACGTCTTCGCTGCTCTCGTACTTCACGCGACGGCCGTGGAAAGCTGAGAATGACCCCGAAGACACACCCAAGACCGAGGATATAGAGAACACGGACACCGCGGAAACGACAGGTGGCCCGCCATGCGGTGGAGAAGTAGTACAGCCAGAGGCAGAAAGCGTACTCGGATTTCTTCCAGAGGTCGCTGACCATCGTCAAGTCCAAGCGACGATTCAGACGCTTGTCAATGCCGGACTTCTTCTCACACCTGCACTGGTGTCGCCCGTGTTCATGCCCAGTCAGGACCAGGATGCGCAGCTTCTACTCGCGCTCGAAGCAATTCAGCAAAGCGCAACCAGTGCCGAGCTGACGGCGCTATGGAAGAGGCTGAGTGGTGGGAAAGCGAAGGTCTCGAATGGTGGTGGGGTTCGTAGTTCTGCAACTGCGTCTCCTCAGCAATCGAGCAAAACCGGCAATGGCGCCAAGGTTGCCGGCACCGCTTCCCCGAATGGCACAGGAAACGGCACGAGCAAAACTGATGTATTTCAAGCTATCAAGCGGCTCGTGATGTCCCAACGGCGGGTCGATGGGTCAAGAATTCCAGTTGCCAAGATGATGCATTCAATCTGGCTCGACAGCTACCCGCTTCTACAGCAACGCAACTCAAAGGACGACATCATATTAGTGGTTAGAATATCGGACGCTGCGCGTGAGCACTTCTCGCGCATGCACCGATTGTTCTACTTTCAAGCTGCGATGCCCTCCAGAAGCTCACTTGCCTCAATGCCTGCGTCAGCACGAATCAAGAGTTTCCAGCAGGTCGTGAACGAGAAGGCTGGAACGAGTCGAAATGGGCTGGATGCTCTGACGTACGCGGGATCAGGATCTTCGGCACAACAGTGGCCCGGTCTACTTGTTATTTTCAAAAAAGCGCGGTATCCCAGTTACGAGATCAGTGTTCGCCACCCTATATTCAAAACCGCAGAGAGCTACATTTGCTACGAAATTGCCTCGCGCCTACATCGATTGGTCAATAGCCTCGAACTTGAGATGGCTCTCGACCAAGTTGCGAAGGACGAGGATGTGCTTCCCTCGAACTGGATTTTTGGTGATGATATTTATGATAACCTACCCGAGCTTGTCGCTTTCCAACGACTTGTGCTACCACCCGTGGACAGTGCCGTCCCAGATGAATGGCAAGGGCGTGCATGTGTTCAGTTCGAGAAATTACTGGTGGAGTGGACTACACTCGACGAACTTGTGCTCGAAGCCAGAAGGTGTTTGCGTGCATTTAGTCACTTTCATTCTCAAGAAACAGACACACTCAACGAGACCAACGATCGGCCAGTCTTTTTCATCAAGTGTAATGCTGGGTATCATCTCTCTCGTGTTCTACATCATGCGAGTGCGTTGTACGAGAAGCAGCGCCAATACACTCGTGCGATAGCTCTTCTTCGTGATTTACTGGCATCTCCCGTGTTCTTGGTTCGTAAGCGTGGATACTGGTATGAACGCCTCGCTCTGAATCACGAGCACTTGAAACAACACGTTAACGCCAAAGAAGTATGTCAGCAAGCTCTCGATGATCCCGATGTTCTTGGTGCTGGTCTGATCGCAATTCGACGACGATTTGAGCGGTTATCAAGGCGGAAAGGCCTTGATTATGTGCCGGTTTCTGCACCAAGCCAGACAGCTAGAGAAACGGCTGTGAACCATGCTAACTCAGATTTCATTGATCTGGTGTCATCCGACGAGGAGAAGAAGGTTTTTCCTCCCGAAGAGGATGATCAATGCAGTGTGACGAATGACAAGGGTGATGTCCATCATCCACTCTCAGAGTCGACCGTTGCGCAGTACGAACAACAGTTCATTGTTGGAAGACCACTCAACAAGAGCACTGGTGAAAAGTCTCGTTTCATCGGCTACGACGATGAGCCATGTGACGTGGAGCAGCTCGTCCTCCAGCACTATCACACTCAAGATGATGATATTCACACCTCAGGTGGAGGCTGGTATGGCGTCCACTGCGAAGGGCGCGTACTTATCAATATTTTCGGGTTATTGATGTGGGACGTACTCTACGCTCCTGTACCTGATGTCTTCCAAAGCGCCTACCAAGCCGGACCACTGGACTTCGGGTTTGCGAAGGCCTTCTATGAAGCGAGGCATGACCAAATCGATCAGCTTGTTGACGAAATTGAGAACAAGATGTCTATAGAAGACGTGTTAATGAAGCTAAAGGAGACGTGGATCGCTCATGAAGGCGAGATCACTCGTTTTGTTGGATGGAATAGTGACGTCAGCCTGCGCTTCCATCAACTGGTGATTGCTGCAATGGGTCGACGGTCTTTGGCAAGATTGCTGCAGCACATGGCAACGTCCGAAGAATTCCATCGGGCACAAAATGGTCTCCCCGACCTCTTATTGGTGAGAGCAAGTTTGATCGAAGACGTTAACGATCCACGCATTGAAACTTGTATGGACAATCGGCATCCACAATCGCTTGATGTGTATAAATTTTGTGATATGAAGTACTCGATGAACCTGAACAAGTTCACTTCGACGCATGATATTGTTGGGTCAGGGGAGATAGATCAATCAAGCGACAAGACTGCGTTAGTCGATAAAGCCGAACAAAGTGGCAAGGCTGGGCCATGTGATGTCGCTGATTTAGTGAAGGAACAGCAGCTTTGGCGACTGGAGCTGAAGTTGGTGGAAGTCAAGGGTCCGCGAGACCGACTCAGCGATCAACAAGTGCGATGGTTACAACTTTTCAAGACAGATCTCGAAATTGATGCAAGCGTGATGCACGTTGTTGAAGATGTGAAAGATATAGCAAAACGTCAACAAAAAGTAAATGGAAGTGGAAAGTCCCCACTCAGAAAAGCCATCGGTACGAAGACAAAAAGAAGTGATGCTGCCGAAAGAGCGCCAAAGCGTAACCGCAAGAGCTAAGCGAATTCAACTCTCATCCACTATGGTTCGTCTTCAGGAGCTTGTTCGAGTTGAATGGAGACGCCGTTGTCGGTGTCGCGGACGAGTCGCTATGGGAACTTGAACTCACCACTACGACGCAACTGCCGCCCGATATCTTCAGACAATACCAGGAGTTTGGGACTACCTGAAGCGGTACGAGTGCTTGCTGTCAGCTGAGTTATAGGGCGACGGATGGTTAGCGAAACTGGAGGGTCATAGCGAGGAAGCGCGCTGAGACCGTTGTCATCGGTCTCTTCGCCATTATCTTCGCTGAGATTGTAAACTGGGCTACGATCAATGACATCGGTGCGGGTTGGGAATCGAATGGGGGCTGGTGGTGGAAGATTCACGTCTGTGTGGCTTCCTCTGGTGAGACGGCGCTTGTGGCTTGTGGTTGGTGTCTTGGCTAATGGCACACTCGCCTTGATCGTTTTCCTAGTTTCCACCCAATCATCGTCACTGTCTTCCTCTTCCGATGAAATCTCCTCGCCATTGGTGTCATGGCACTTGATTTTGCGAGCGCACGATATCTTCTTGGCGGCAGGATTTCGGGGACTCATTAAGTTTGCTTGGTTCAGCTCCTGCAAGAAGTACTGGTAGTTGTCGTCCTCCGATCGGTCAGCGACGTCAAAAAGCATGTTTTTGGCTTCGGCATCACGGTGAGCGATATCGTGCGGGTCTGTTAGAAAAGAAAGTACCCACTGCATCTCACTGGCACTTCGTGCATCCTTCGCAGCAGCGTCTGTCGCGTCGCTTTGGCTGGAGCCTTCATGCGCACCGGGAAGAGAGGCCAAGAGGGTGTCAAGGTCTGCATCGGAGAGGGAGAGCTCAAGTGTGGGGCAGCCGTCAGGAATCTCGAGGCTTGGAGGAGTCGATTCAGAGAAAGCATTTTGTGCTGTGTGCTCTACTGGACGGGTTTCGTCCTTCCGCGCCACATTAATGTTGAGCTCGCTTTCATCTAGAGGTCCTCTGTCTTCACTGGCCCAGACTATGTCGTCGTCGAGACCACTTACTGAGCGGTGCAAGTACAAGTCGTCATCGTCGCCATCGTTGTTGTGGTCTCCATCATCATCTTCTTCCACCACAGGATTGATCGCCATCCATCGGACTTGGCATTCGTCGCTCGTCAGTTCAATTTTCTCGTCGGCTCTGCCATGACAAACTGAACATGAGTTCGCTGATTACCGCAATTCGGAGTCGGCCCAAATGTACCTCACGAGATGAAGCTGCCTCGCCCGACTCAGCAGTAACTGTGAGGCCGCCGTGAAGTCGTATCCACATTCGAAAACACACTGATTCAGCAGCGCGTCTAGCTCCGCCGTCCACTGCATCTTGTGTCTGGAATCGGATCTTCGGCAAATGAACCGATTTTTTGCGTCGCTTCAGGCTCACACGAGCCGACAGGCTCGACTCAGGCTCGACTCAGAGGTGCAGGGCCAATCAACATTCGCGGATGCCCTCACGTGGAGGAAGCTTCAATGGTCCGAAGTTTGCTGGTTGATCATTCGCATTCAGGGTGTGTGGAGAGCAGACGACGAGAATGACAACGCCCACCGAGCGTATGCGCTCAGTGTTGTGGAAGGAGAACGGGCTGCAGCTCATCGACCAGCGCAAGCTCCCGGCGGAGCTCGTGCTGATCCGGTGCGAGACTGTTGAGCAGGTCACTGTGGCGATCCGCGATATGACCGTGCGCGGCGCTCCGGCTATCGGCGCTGCGGGCGCGTTTGGCCTCGCGATTGCGGCGAACGCTTTTGCTGCGAGCGGCGAGTCCTCCGTCGAAGAATTTTTGAAGGCGATCAAGGACGCCAAGGTCTACATCGACGCTGCTCGCCCGACAGCCGTGAACCTCACTTGGGGTACGCTGATTTTACACGTCCATGTGATGGATTGAGGCCCTTACGAATGTATTGTAATGCCACCGTAGCAACGGAGCGTGTTGTGAGCGAGCTCCAGAGCCAAGCAGCGAATGGCAAGGGCGTCTCAGATCTCATCCCGCACACGCTCGTGACGGCACAGAACCTGGCCGAGGAGGATGTCGACATCAACCGGCGCCTCAGCGAGTTCGGAGCAACGATTGTCAAGCAAGGCGCTAACATCCTGCACCACTGCAACACCGGTGCACTGGCGACCGTCGATATTGGCACGGCCATCGGTGTTATCTATGAAAGCCACAAGCAAGGCAAGAACATTCATGTGTGGGTGGACGAGACACGCCCGCGACTTCAAGGTGCACGCCTCACCGCGTGGGAGCTCATGCGCGAGGGTGTGCCCATGCACCTCATTGCGGACAATGCTGCTGGCTATCTGATGCTCTCGGGCAAGGTCGACGTTGTCCTCTTCGGCGCGGACCGCGTTGCGGCGAACGGTGACGTCGTGAACAAGATTGGCACGTACAAACTTGCGGTCGTTGCGAATGAGAATAAGGTCCCAGTGTACGCTTGCGTGCCTACAAGCACGATTGATCTGACGTTTAAGGAGGGAATGACCATCCCGATTGAGGAGCGAGAAGCGGCAGAAGTCACGTGCGTTGGCAGTGAGCGCATCGCGCCGCTGGACTGCCCAGTATTCAACCCAGCTTTCGATGTCACTCCGGGCAAGTACTTGACCGGCATCATCACAGAAGAAGGCATTTGCTACCCACCGTTCGAAGTTTCGCTCGCAAAGGCTAAGGCTGCGGCGGAGAAGCGCGCGAGCGAGAAGCGCTAGAGTGAGGTTTACTCCAAAATAATGCCAGTGATCCGTGCAAAGGTTGTGTATCCATCGTTCCTCTATTGAAACACACTCCATTGGCAAACACATCGTGCAAACGGTGAGATTATTTTCCATTAGGCAGTGTGGCTTTGAGAAAAACGAAAGGGGCAAGGCATCTACAAAGAACTGCAACATTACGGTATTCCATCATGGCAAGCCAGATGGTCATGATTGTCTACAAATCGAGAATGCAGTTGCTCCGCAGCCTCCGCTGCAACTCTAACGACGACCTCTCCAAGCTCAAACCAGAGCCACGGCTGACGTAAGAAATAAGATACAGAAACGGTCTGCCGCAGTTTGCGAGGCTCGTCCCTGCGACCGTCGTCACTTCAGGCCGTCCTTCGCGGCTGCTGAGATCGATGTCAACTCACCTTGATTCCGGGTCCTAACATTTCTCGGCGGGAATGAAGGTTCGCGTCATCCACCAACTCTGACACCTTCCCTGTTCACGCCAATACGACGTGGTCTCAGGATTTGGCCACTTGGAGTATTTACCATTCGCGAAATAGACAGAAAGAAGAGATGGCAGCCACATCTGACGCAGGCCACGAGATGAAGTATCGCTTCCTGGGCGAGTCTGGGCTGCTTGTGTCGGCCTTCGGCTTCGGCTGCATGGTGCAGGATGACAAAGAGGCCGACAAGGCGTACGAGATCATGACCCACGCGTACAAGTACGGCGTCAACTTCTTCGACACGGCCGAGGTGTTCGGCAACGGCGGTTCCGAGCGCGTGGTGGGTCTCACGCTTAAGCGAGGCATTCAAGAAAACCTCTGGACTCGAGAGGACCTCGTGATCTCCACCAAGATGTTCTTCGGCACCAAAGAAGGCCCCAACGCCAAAGGCCTCAGCCGCAAGCACATCGTCGAAGGCACCATGGCCTCGTTGCGACGCATGGACATCGACTACGTCGACGTGATCGTCTGTCATCGCCCAGAGAAGAGCACGCCGATTGAAGAGGCCGTGCGTGCCATGAACTTCGTGATCAGCAAAGGGTGGGCGTTCTACTGGGGTACGAGTGAGTGCACGAGTCCGACATCCTCGAGGCTTGCCAGATCGGGGACCAGCTCGGCCTCGCTCGTCCGATCGTCGAACAGCCCCAGTACAACTTGGTCAACCGCACGCGTGTCGAGGTCGATTTCCTGTCGCTCTACACCAAGTACAAGTTGGGCTTGACGACGTGGTCGCCGTTAGCGTTCGGTTTGCTCACCGGCAAGTACGCAAACGGTTTCCCTGAAGGCACGCGTCTCGCGAACGATTTCTACAAGAATCGGTTTGAAGACCTCAACGGTGCGATTGCAAACACCGAGAAGCTTCGCCCAATCGCCGCGGATCTGGGCTGCTCGCTTGCGCAGCTCGCTCTTGCCTGGGTCGCGGCCAACGAAAACGTGTCGACTGTGCTTCTCGGTGCCATGACCTTGGAGCAGCTGGACGAGAACCTCAAGGCGTTCCCCATCGTTGCCAAGATCACTCCCGAGATCAAGCAGCGCATTGAGAAGTCATGCCCTTCCAGTACCGCCCCACCACGCGCGACCAGTTCTACACCTTCCGCAAGCAGAAGTACACCCGTTGATAGTCTATCGTGGGTGGCTAGGTTGGCTTAGGTTTGCTCTTGGCTGAGTTTTATTTTCGTGGAAGCCTTTCTCACGTGAACCCTCACGGATCCTTCTCCCTTCTCTGCTGTGAATCACTCGGCGTTCAGATCGCTCCCACCAACGACGATGATCCTCGCCGCAGTGCTCGTGGGCGTTGGCGTCGCTGCCGTCTTCTCGGGGCTGCTGTACATGGCTGACAACCCTCGTCTGCCTTCGTATGACCGCGTCAAGCGCGACCAGGAGACCATGCGGCGGCTATGATCTCGTCGAGCTCAAGGCGCCGCGACTCGCAGGTGTCGGACTGCGTATTCTTGGCTTCCTCACTCGCATGCCCGTCGTGGGCCGCTTAGTGTGCCGCCATCTTTACAACAACAACAAGATGATCGAGGTGAGACGCGTGGCTGCATTCGTTCCCGACCAGCCATTGTACTATCCGTTTGTTGAGCCGCCGAGCACACCGACACCGGACGCTCTCCAGCCTGGGCAGCTCTTGGAGTTCTCCAAGCAGACGGCTCGGGCATTGGCAACCGGATTTCGCCATTGGACCATCAGCGACTACACTTCTCGCTACTCAGCCGGCCAACTCTCTCCGATGCAAGTCGTGCGCGCAGTGTTGCTCGCAGTCGATGAGTCAGAACGAGGCGAGAGACCACTTCGGATCTTTGTCGAGATGCGCGACGATGAGATCTTAGCCCAAGCGCAAGCGTCATCGGATCGCTACGCACGCGGCCAACCGCTTGGTGTGCTCGACGGCGTCCCGATTGCAGTGAAAGACGAGATGGACATCAAAGGGCACAAGCTCTTCGCCGGCACCTCGTTCCTGGGCGACGACAATGGCGTCGCGCTGGAGGACTCGCTACCAGTCGCTCGCCTGCGGGCTCAAGGAGCGATCATTCTTGGCAAGACAAACATGCACGAAGTTGGTTCTGGCGTCACGGGCTTCAATATGAACTACGGAACTTCTCGCAATCCGTACAACTTGGACCACTACACCGGCGGTTCCTCAAGCGGATCAGCAGTCGCAGTGGCCTCGGGAATCGTTCTACTCGCCGTCGACTTGGATGCTGGTGGGTCCGTCCGCATTCCTGGAGGTATGTGCGGGGTCGTGGGGCTCAAAGCCACTTTCCTACGCGTGCCTCCCGTCTCACGCGACTGTCCGTCGATGGCGCATGTTGGACCAATTGCTGGTTGCGTCCGAGACGTCGCCGTCGCATACGCCATCATGAGTGGTGGTCATGAGAGCGAACCTCGCTCGCTCTCGCTTCCTACGCCGTCGCTGGCATCCTTTGACTTGACCAAGTCCCTGGAAGGTCTGAGGATCGGCTTCTTCCGTGCCCATACGGACCACGCATCACCAGAACTGTCGAGCGCCACATACGATGTACTCCAGAAACTCGAATCGCTCGGAGCGCAGCTCGTCGAAATTGAACTAGACTTTCTACAAGCCATCCACTTCGCCCACAGCCTCACCATTGCGACCGAACTGGCGCAGCATCTCGACGCATTCTACAGCAAGTTCAACCTGGTCTCTCCAGAGGTTCAAATCCTCCTCAGCTTCGCTCGCAATTTTACTGCTACCGACTTTCTCGCTGCCCAGCGCGTGCGAGCGTTCGCGTTACGGCAATTGCAGGACCGCGTCTACAGCAAAGTCGACGCGTTCGTGTGCCCGACCACGGCTATCACGGCACCAGAGATCCCAAAGGACGCGCTTTCGTTCGGAGAACTCGACTCGGAGGTTCTTGGCCGCATCATGCGCTATACGGTGTACGCCAACTTTGTTGGAAATCCGGCCATGGCCGTTCCTGTGGGGTATGACTTGCTCGGGTTGCCCTTGTCGGTACAGGTACAGGCCAGTCACTATCGAGGGGACGTCATGCTCCGCGTGGCACACGTGATTGAGGAAGCCTACGCTGATGAACAGCGCGAGCCCCACACGTACTTCTCGATTCTTGATAAGGCGTTGAACCAACCCAAAGCTTAGTCTGATTGTTTGCTATCATACTCTTTGAAATCAACAAGTTTAACGCGATTTGTACAGTTCACACCTGAAAGCAGCACCAAAGTTGTCTTCTCGGGCGCACTTCAAACTATTCTATCGCAAATCATGGGTGGCCAGATTCCCGTTCATGTAGGGAGAGATTGTGCCACCGCACGAAGAAAGATCATGTCGTGTGACTACGGACTCGGCAAACTGTAGCGAATAATGCGATCAACGAGGCTCTGCTTTCGATAGAACTACCCAAAATAAAATGCCTCCTGTTTCCTGTGCTTGCCAGCACACACATTCGTTTTCCTTAACGCAATCGCTCGTTTGTCTGACCTCGCTTGCCTCCGCATCCGTGCATTCCTTCCGCCTCGTCGTGAACGTTGGTTTTAGAGTATCTCCTCTCCACTAGTCGACCCAATAATTGGTGGTCATCTTGCCACTAAATCGGCTCGCTCAACCTTGTACTCTGACCGAATGAACACCTTTCGAAGCGTTTTTGGTGGAATTGCATGGTGAGCAACGCGTCACTCCCGCCCGTGAGGGAACTCGTTGTGCTCACACAAGTAATGATCATGTTTTGAGCATCTTGGGCATTGAGAATATGTAATGTACTGTAGTTCCAAATCGTCCATCGACGTTTTCACACGCGAACTTTTACATGAGTGACGATCAACTCGTCGATCATGTCGTTTCTGAACGCACGACGAAATCATTACATTAACTACAGTCTGGCCACACTTGAATTGCGTTAGGAATGGTTTTAAGAAGAGTAAGCGACAACATGACAGTTGACGTCGTTTCAGAAGTAAAACGTAATAGTGATCAGCACGTGTACTCCAGTAGACTTTGTGCATTTGCATAGTTCGCAGCTAACCACGCACTCGCTGAAGCAGTCGAGCCCAGCGTTTGCCCTGGTGTTTGACCTCTCAAACAGGAAGACGCGAGTATGAGTATGATGAAGCAAACATCAGAGATTCCGCACGAACTGGCGAACAGCAAAATCGGCGATGCGGTCTAGACCGCGGTCGGCGTCCGGTAAAAGAGATCCTGAGAACACGGTGAAGGCGTGGGGCATATGTGTGAACACGTCCAGCTCCCACGTCGACCCGAGCCCGTCTGCTTGCGCCTTGTCGTAAAATTTGATAGATCCGCTGTATATCGTGTCTGCCGTGCCGACCTGAATAAGTGCTGGTGGGAGTCCACTCAGATCGCAGTAAACAGCGGCAGCTTCCTTCCACGTCGTTTGGTCTTGAGGAGTCGGGTGGAAGGCCTTTGCCATAGCATAGCCGAGTTCGATCGCGAACATGCAGTTCGTATCATCGAGGCTTTCGTCAACAGCCAAGTCCACAAACGGACACGAAAGCATCGCACCACCAGGCAATTTGGAACCTTTAGCCTTGAGCCGCAACAGCGTCGAAGCGCACAGACCACCGCCGGCGCTATCACCCATCAAAACGATGCGGCAGGGATCCAACTTTTCCGTCAAGACGACGTGTTCAAATGCTGCGAGCGCATCTTCTTGTGGGATCGGGTATTTGTGGTCGGGACTCTTACGGTAGTTGGCGAGGAAGCACTCGATCGAGACATTCCTCAGCTCAGGGTGCTTCTCACGGATGATTTTCAGCGCCGCTGAGCGCACTCGGTTGCCAAGACCGACAAAAAAGTGCGGCGAGAAGAGAACAAACCCGCCACCGTGGTAGTAGAGCACAACGAAGCGCTGTTTCTCGGTACTGTTCACGTAGTTTCGATCGTGGTCACGGATCCAGACGTGTTCTAGGCCATTGAACATGACAACCTCCATCCTCGTCCCGTGAGCCGCGCACGACTTTGGCCCCATGCGGTTGCCCACCCACTCGACTTGGCTATTGAAGTACCTCGCGTTGGGCGATCGGACAATGTTGTTCGCTGCGAAGCCGCCGCGCAACGCGCGCAGCGCCGCACGGACGATCTCAAACTTGAACGTCCACTCGGGGAACGTCGGTCTGCACCCGCGCAACACGTACGCGGCCGTGGCTCGCAACAGCGCGACGTTCAGCGTCAGCACCACTCGTGGAAGCTGCCAAATGTCACGGGCCGACGGCGCGAACAAAATCCAGCAGGTCGCAGTCCATAGCTCGACGGCGGCGACGAGAACCGCCGATCCCCTGATGGAGAGGCCCGAGACTTGTGCAATGGCGACGGAGAGCGCTCCTACGGCCGCGAAGAACGCGCCGACGCCGTTGCCGGCGAGGTGCTGGACGGCGCTCATGGCGAATGGCGTGTTGAGTCGAAGGGTGGATAGCCCCTGGCGCGATCGTGGGCGTAAACACCACGCTAGTTCAATAGCGTGGTGTTTGGGGTTACGCTGCGGGTTACGTTTGTAATAATATTACTTGAATCAAGTATCACTGCAAACGTAACCAGTTCGAATATTTAAATACGAAAGTAGACTCGTTGTTATCGGAAATGGCTTTTCTGTGGTAACCGTTCTAATTTATTCACCATATTGTCCGTGATCCGGCTATCGATGGGCGTCGTGCAATTGTCGCTGTGTTCTCGAGGTGGTTTGATGACATCAATGGTGAGAGAGATTCTCGCCCCCGCATGTGTCCTGGCTCGCGGGTGTGGACAGTGCAGATGTCTCTCTCATCTGCCCAGTGACTCACGCGTCTAGTGGCGCCGCGGACATCTGTAAAGGAACGGCGGATCAGAGTCAGAGCTCTGCACAATTCGCGCTTGATCAGTCCCCGCTTTCGCTCTCCATTCCCCCGCGCTCGGCCATGGTCGCCAAGAAGGAGCTCGCGTCCATGCGGGACTCGCTCGCGATGCTCGAGAGCACGACGCGCTTCCAGTCGGCCGTCGTGCTCGCGGACGAGGACCCCAGGTTCCGCAAGGCCACGATGGCGACGCCGCTGCGGCTCGACGTCAGGCTGCGCTTCGGGCGCCTGCTCGCACTCACAACGTTCGTGGTCGTCGCGATCCTCGTGCTCGTGATCATGTTTAACCAGGGCGTCGAGCTGCGCCGCTTCGCCGTCGGCAGCAAGACCGAGGCCGAGAAGACCGCGATCCTGGATGATTATAACTCGTATTCTGGAACGATCGCGTCTATGGTCGG